>JABEVN020002489.1:0-21287 GCA_013146195.2 Codonopsis lanceolata
TAGAGACAATAACTGATTTCAAAATACTCTTTGAATGATCAGAATTTTAAGAATACACAAAAAACATACTTAACCAAAATTGAGACTCGCACAAGATATATAAAACACGATACTCACCCGCTTCCGATCATGAAGAAAACACACAAGAGTGAAGACGCACCACATAAAATAATGACTTTGAGAACAAGAATCAAAACAGGCATTAACTTTAAGGACGTAAAACTAAGAAGGCCGATATCCTGCACCTATATGTCCTAAAGCAATATGTCTAAAATATGCGTAAAAGAAAAAAACAAACGAAAAGAATGCGTATACACACAGTGATATGTCTAGATCAATCGATTGCAGCCTCCCAATGTTGCAACAACGAAATCACATTCAAAAAAATATGTGATTTTATGTTCGTAATCTAGATTTACTTTCACCCAAATAAACACAATTACTCCCAAATATCATAGGTACTTTATTTCCCTATGAAAATAGCTTTACTTTATTTCAAGCTAATGCACCACTAGGAACCTTTCACAACTATTTACCAAGGGTAGCAACTTAACTTATGATCAACCCATGGAATTTAAACCATAGTCCCAAAAGAAAGAAGCCACAACCTTGTTCATAGGTAGCTCTTTCCGTTAGGTAGCTTTCACACTTCAATTAAGAGGAGTCAATTTAGTCAAGATCAACCCATGCAAGTCAAAACTCCATAGTACATTGACAAATTCAAAGATCCTAAAATTTTTGAAAGGTAGCTCTTTCCTTGTGGTTTAAAAGAGAGTTTCTCTCAAACACAACAACTTTCTTGGGAGATGGTGAGAAGAACTTGAACAATAGAATCACAAGAATTTTGAATGAATCATTACTCATGCACAAAGGTACTTAATACAAAGATTTGATCTAAGTATGCCCCTAGATAACGATGCAATATGCCTAAATATTTTTATTTTTATTTTTTATTTTTTATGTGAGGGGTTACATGGCACACATACTCGAGAGATTTCCAAGATTTATGAATCTCTCAAAATCTAGACTTTAGTAAAGATATCACCAATTGGTTTCTTTCACTCAACATGTTCAATCCACACAATGCCTTGTTCAACTAAGTCTCTAATAAAATGGTGTCTTATATCTATGCTTTGCCCTCGAAAGTGTTGAAATTCAGGATTGTTAGCTATATTAAGCACTTGTGTTGTCAATACATGGTTAAGATACTTCTGCAATCCATAATCTTGAATCATTTGTTTCATCCACAACAAAGTTGTACACATCCACCATCGCCACTATATATTCAGATTCACTGTTGATAGGGCGACACAATTTGTTTCTTGCTAAACCAAGAAATCGATTGTTTCCTAGATAAAAACATCCTCCGTGATGTACTCCTCATGTCATCAATACCGCCAAGATCAATCGAACCCAACTGATTGGTGTTCAGATAAGATACCACAAACCCATGCCAAAGGTTTCACCAACATATCGAATTATTCTTTTGACAGCTTTTAGGTGAGAAACTTTGGGGTTTGCTTGATACCTGCACACAAACACACACCCGTATATTTATATCCGGACTAGTGGCGCTAACAAAGAAACTCCCTATCATACTTCTATACAAGGTAGGATCAACACTTTCTCATTTTTCATCTTTATTAAGTTTATCTGGATGTACCCATAGGGGTTTTTTTTATGTTTTCCATTCTCAAGATCAATTTCTTCACCAAGCTTTAGAGTACTCTGGCTGAAATGAACATCCCTTCATGTGATTGTTTGATCTCGAATGCCTAAGAAATATGTCAATTCTCCTACCATGCTCATTTCAAATGTGGAAGTCATAATGCACAAATTTTTTCCAAGGATTTGGAGGTGATCCAAACACGATGTCATCAACATAAATTTGAGCAATCAAAATATGTTTATCTTGTTTCGAATGCAAGTTGTTTTATCCACCTCTCCCTTTTAAACCCACTTTGTAAAGGTGACTAAGCTTACCATACCAAGCTCTAGGAGCTTGTTTGAGGCCATGTGCCTTTTTCAACTTAAACACATGATTGGGTTTATGGGGTCCTCAAACTTTTGTTGTTCCACAAATACTTCTTCCTCAAGAATCCTATTCAAAAATGCACTCTTCACATCCATTTGTTGAGAGAGTGATGTCAAGGAAACAAGCACTGCCGTAGGCACGATGGACACCTCACGCGAGCTGTGTGCAAAGGTTTCATCAAAATCCACCCCCTCAACTCGTATACCTCGAGCTACCAATCTAGCTGTTCCTTATTATTTCTCCCACTTCATTCGCTTTGTTTTTGAAAAATCCATTTAGTTCCAATAACATTTATTAGTGGGTCTGGGAACTAGATACCAAACATCATTTTTGTAGAATTGATCTAGTTCCTCTTGCATGACATTTATCCAACTTTCATCTTTAAGTGGCCTCTTGCACATTTTAGGTTCACTGCTGGAAACAAAAAACATAAGGCATGTATATCATCAAATTCGAATGTGGTCATGCATGCAAGTTTTTGTAGTCCACTTTACCTTTCTTTTCTTGTTGACACACCATCTTGTACATTACCTATAACTTGAGTGAGTGGATGGTTTTTCTGAATCTTGCTTGAACATCATTTCTTTGTTCAGTCAACCCTGATGATCATCTTCCGATTTGAATTGTTCCAGCGACTTCATCTCCCCGCCTGTGGTCATTGTTTCTTCCGATGTTGCAACATCCGAAGAACATTGTGAAACATCCCGAATTTTTCCACCTGAACCACCTCGCAGACCGCTGACCGTTTTTCGCTATTTAACTATCGATTCAGCGTCTATTTCAGATTAAAGTCTCCCAAATCCAAAATCCCCGAAACATCTTCCTCGTAAGTTTTGTGACCAAGACCAGCTTAAATCATCAAAAACAATGTTCATGGATTCCATAATAGTCTTAGTTCGAAGATTAAAAACTCTATATGCTCGACTATGTGGAATATCCCATAAAACACATTTATCACTCTTAGAGACAAACTTGGAAAGTTGATCTCTATCATTGAGCGTATAACACACGCAACCAAACACATGAAAATATTTCAAGGTAGGTTTCTTTCCAAGAAAAATTTCGTAAGGTGTCATTGTGCTACCCGGTCTTAAGAAGACCTATTTCTGTGACAAGCAAGTTGTTCAATGCTTCAAATTCAAAATCTTTTAGCCAAATTTTTTGAATGTAACATCACCCTAGCCATTTCTTGTAATGTCTCGTTTTTTCTCTCCGCCACCCATTTTGTTGTGGAGTTTTGGGAGCGAGAATTCATGAGAAATACATATCGAGGCACAATAATTAGAAAAGGATGCATTTTCATATTCTCAGGCCATGATCCGATCTAATCCTAACAAGTTTTAGATCATACAAGTTCATAACACTGTGTACCAAATTTTGAAAGCTCCCAAAAGTTTCAGACTTCTTAAAAATATTACCCAAGTATATCTAGAGAAGTCATCTACACAAACAAAGGTATACTTTTTTCTTACCTAGGCTTTCTACTTCACGGGACCCATAAGGTCGGGTGAATCATCTCCAAACATCTGTAAGGATCATTGCAGCATGGGAAGATGTGAAGCCTTGGTTTGTTTACCTTTTGACACGATCCACATACCTTTGAGTAATTCCTTTCCAAATTTGGTAATCCTTTAACAAAGATCATGCCTCACAAGCTCATCGAGCCATTTAAAACTCATGTGACCAAGTTTCGGTGCCGTAGACTGTTACATCAAGACTTGCTTTTGACACGAATGGGTATTGTTGAACAAGTAAACAAGCGATCGACGATCTTAAACCCTGTCAAGACATTTGTTATCATGATCAAGAACTTCACAAGAATGTTTGTCAAACTTACCCGAAGATCATCATCACACACAACCGACTTACGCCGATCAAAGTTTGTCTTAAGACCTTCCACATGGTAAACATTTTTGAGGTTTGGAAGACCTTCACATTCAATGTTCCTTTACTCTACAATTTTCCCTTTGGCACTCTACTCACCATAGGTCACCGACCCACCATTAATACTCACATATTCCTTCAAATTCTCACCGCACCTCGTCATATGTCTAGAACAACCACTATCAAAATACCATTATCCAAAGAACATGAGACTTTGGTGAAGTAAAAGTGACATTACATTCTTCATCATGTGACATGGAAGCGCCAGGCGTATATCAAAAGGCTCCAAAGATTTGGCTCTACATTTTTCATCACACGTTTGGGAACCCACATTTGTTTGAATCGCTTTTGTTGGTGTTTTTGAAGAATTATGATTTGTCTTTGAATGAGGCTTCAATGTTTCTCGCCAATGTTGCCGCATTGGCGCATTGGCTGGCTTCATCCCGTCTCGCCAATGAGCTTTTCCAAAGAAATCTTGCCTCATTTCATTTCTCATACATTGCCTTTTTCGTAAAGCAAAAGGTCAGATGTGACCTGCTTACGTAAGTGACAAACATAATTTTTCCTTCTAACTCTTGGTTTTTCACGTAAAATGCCAGAAAGCTTTCGGGTTTGTTTAGTTCCTGCATGTTCCTTCTCCTTCTTTCACAAACACCTTAGGGACAAAACCAATACCTGATCTGGATGAGTTACGGAATTTAGCAGATCATCAACTTTTCGCTTGCTAGAGTTCCACTTGGTCGAGCCGCTAAACGCTTGAGCAAGTTGTTTTTCCTTTAATTGCTCAATCTCCACATCCTTTCTACTTAGGACACCTTCCAAATTTATTATGCATTCTTTTGATCCTCATTAGCCTTTTCGCCAGCTTCATTCGCCCTTACCAAGTAGTGTAACTTGGTGGGCTCTTTTCTCCCAATCCTTGTACAGCTCCTTGTACCCTCCAGCAGATCCAAAGATCTGAATCGTGTCCATCATCTTCTCGCAGAATCGTGGAATTAAAACAGAAAAATCATTCCTCGCTTCGCACAATGTTTCTCCCGATGTTACTCCCGATGTTGCAACATCGGGTGACACATTGCTGAACCAACAGATTTTCGTAATCGAATCATAGACAACATTCAAGGTGATAAGATCACCCTGGATCTTCTCCATCACTATCACTCAAGGTTGCTGAAAAAATTCAATCCTTTCTTTCTTAATGTGTTAGCACATTGGTTAGCATAATGTCCATAACCTTGACATTCTCTACATTGATAGAATCAAGATTCTTACCATTGTAGGATGACTTAGAGCCAAAAGGATTTGTGAAAGGTTTTTCAGAGTTTGAAAGAATTTTCTTTGGGAACAAATTTCCTAATCAGTTTGAAATTATTTTTCGAGCTTGATGATGGAGTTCTATTTTGACTTTTATTTTTAAATTTTTTTGAATTTAGTAGTCAATAGAGCAATTGATTCTTCTCCAAAATCGACTCATCAATGTCCTTTGAATTTCAAGCAAATCACATGAGAGATTAATTGAGTGCGAGCATAGCAATATTTTTCACATTGGGTGTGGAAGATGATGAGACTCCCTTTGCCTTCTGCTTCATTTGATCGCTTAGATTCAATTCAAAGTTTTGAAGAATTCCACCATTTCAAAACTCATCTTGTCAATATCATGTGCTTCTTCAATAACACATATCTTGACATTGAACCTTTCAGCAAAGTCCTCATCATCTTCACGACAAGGCGCCATTAGTAATAGGATCTCCTAAGGCTGAGCGAATGGACAAATCAAGGAGTCTTCCATAATATGTCATTATGTCCTCGACTCTTGCATCCTAGTGTTTTCAAACTGAGTGGTTAGCATTCTTAACTTGGAAGAGCGAACACTGGCAGGTCCTTCACACAAGGTTTGAAGGGCCTCCCACACATCTTTGGCAGATTCATAATTTGCTATCACCCTAAAAGTATTTGCGTCTAGGGCCTTATAAATTGCAGACAAGGCTTTCGAGTTAAACGAAGCCGTGTTCCTATCATCATTGGTCCACTCAGGTTCTTTGGTGATCTTGACATCACCATCGAATCTACGCTTTAGGAGGACTCCAACCATTTAAAATGCAGAAGCCACGCTTTCTTTCATCAATGGATTTGATGAAGATGCGCATCTTGACTTTCCATATAGAATAATTAGCATTTGTGAGAGTAGGAGGACGAACCACGTTCTCATACTGAGAATCCATCACGTCTTTAAACAGAATCGACTCTTAGTGATATCAAGAGAAGGCTCTGATACCAATTGAAAGAACGTAATGACACGGAGTCTCAATATGAAACAATGTTATTGTCAATGTTGCAGTGAATGTTGCAACAATGACAGTGACAATGATAACAGAAATTATATCACAGAAAATAGCAGCGGAAGTTTTGTTTTCAGATATTCAACCAAGCAGACTTTGGAAGACAGAAAATAACACAAAAACAATCTACAAGTATCAAACTTGTAGATCAAGCCTCAAGGCAACACAATATATTAAAACCAACACTGTTTTTAATCCTTAACAGTTAACACAAAATTCTCTCAAGATATAGAATCTTGGAGAACCGAAAGACCCACATAAACTACTAGAACAAACGTGGGAAGAAAGACTCAATCACAGCTTCCAAAACAGTGAACAAGAAGGAAGCACACAAATCAAAAAACTTCAGGAAGAACGAGGCTGTCTTCACAGAAGTTTCAAAGCAGCATGCGCTTGTGTGAAGGAACTGCTTGCAGAATACTCTCAGTTTATGGCCTTTCGATCTACTCTCTCAAACTCTACACACCAGGCAGTAAACTGAATCTCTTATTCAAGCACTCTGAATGAATTCTTTCTTGGAAGCTCTCAGCGTACACCAAGCTCTCTGCGTCTTCCAAACTGCCCGACTTCTGGTCTTTATATAGGCTGCAAATCCTGTAAACAAAAACTCCAAAGAATCCTACAAACACACGGCAAAGCAACAAACTCTTCTAGGAAAGAGATTTAGCTGAAAATCAAGCAAGATTATATTTCCTAATATGATACATTTAATAACTAAATATTTATGCAGAGATTTAGTTACCTAAAGTGTATCACCTAAATCTAATAAGAGAATCCTAATTAAATCCTATCACCTAATAAATCTTTAACAACAATTAATTCCTACTTTGACCAAGAAAGTGAAAACAAGATAAATTAGGCGATGCCTAATTTACCCTTACAGCATCTATTCCACCGTCAAAATAGTTCATGTTTGAAAAGTCTGGTTATTAAGAAATATACATTATTAAAATTTATCATAATTATAAAAATCTTTGAACATAAACAATATGGTTATACCACATGCGAAAACGGAAGGAGCTATTCTTCTTCTTCTTCTACGTTTTACTTGATCGAGATCTATATATATATATATATATATATATATATATATATATATATATATATATATATATATATATAATGACAACCGCGATTTTTCCGCCTAAAACTTATTTCCATAAATGGAAACATTGGAAGGTAAAACACTTTGTTTTGTTTTGTTTTTTAGTTTTTATACTAACCATTTAATATTATTGGATAAGTTGACACGAATATATTTATACATGACTTTGAATACACACAAACTGTTGGTATTCTCAACACAATTCACAATATCATGTTGGATTTTTTATTTTCCATCACATATATATAAAAATCTGTGGATATTCTTTATAGATGTTCAACCAATTTTCTACGAAGTAAAAAAAAAAACCATCACGAAATAAACTTTAGACATTTTGAACCCAAAATTTTTACTGCAACTATTATGGCTTTCAAACCATTCGTCCGAAGAGACATCCACAAACAAAGATCCGACCGAATTTTCAAAGTCAGAGTTGCAAGGAAATAGTTAGTCTCAACTGAAATAAACAATGAAGTAGTTGATATAGGCGAACCATAAAGTTAGATATTTTTTATAAGCATGAATAATTGTTAAATAAAAAATATTAAGAAATGTAACAGATAAATTTATCCCTTCAAATAATTCAAAATCTCAAAAATTCAGCTTTATATTCTTTTCAAAATAACCTTGAGAAATATATTTAAAAATTTAGAATTTAATAGATCTCGGACGGTAAAATAAAATATTCCCTCTATTTTCAAAATATGGTTTTCTTTGACGACCCAACACACCATATAATAAAAAGTATTATAAATATTGGTGAAACGTGTGATTTTTTTTAATGTCTTTGAGTATGTGACTATAATTAAAGTTGGTAGAAAAAGTAAGGGTAAAGTTGTAAGAATTCAACATGATTTTTGTTAACATGATCACAAATTGTACTATTTATGGACACATTGCAAAGTTTTGAAACTTACAAAAAACATGAGACTACAAACTCTTGACAATGACGAATGCGGTCTCGTGTTGAGGCATTTTCTGAGTGAATTTTAAGTATCGACGACGGTACATATGATGGTGAAAATAATTGTGTTGCAACAATAGAAGTTCCAAATGATATTTTGGTTAATGCATCAGATAATTTGATCGAGTAAATTGTTGAAATTATATATCCGTCATTTTTGGAGTCTTTTGATGATGTGTCATATTTGCAAGGAAGAGTTATCTTTATCCCGACACTTGATGTTGTTGACACCATAAATGAGTATATGTTTTATAATAATGACATAGAAGAAAGAACTTATTTGACTTCAGATTCTATGTTGAGTGCAAGAACAACACAAGTTTATTTGAAAACATTTACTCTACGGAGTTTTTGAATAGTATAAAGTGTTCAAGATTGTCGAACCATGAATTAACACTTAAGATTGGTGTTTCGGTGATGTTGTTAAGAAACATTGACCATGTTGCAGGATTATGCAATGGAACAAAACTAATCATTACTAAGCTTAAGAATCACGTTGTTGAAGCTAATTTTTTTAATAAAAGCAATGATGGAGACAAAATGTTTATTCCAAAAATGTCATTATGTCTATTAAATGTGAGGTTGTATTTCAAGTTCCAGATATGACAATTTCCATTGGTAGTATCGTATAGCAGTTTTTAGGGTAACAAACTGTTTTGGCTTGAATATATCAATATTCGATGAAGATGATGTTGTGTATAAAAAAAAATTCAAAATCCATAATATTGCCAGTAAAATGATATATTTATATTTAAGTAGTTGTTTCCAACATTGTTTTTCTTAATTTATTCTTTTGATTTTGATTTGCTTCTTCGTTTTACTTGAATATTATTCAATTAAAAAATATTTTTATCTGTACGTTTAACGTACAGGTGTAAAACTAGTTTGAACAAACAAATCTCGGTCTTTCAAGTATTGTAAAATCAATTATCAATTTGGAATCTTGTATGGTCGTACCAACTCAATTTGTTATTCATCGTATTATTATCTTAATTCTTATAGCTTATTGAATATCTGATTCAAAGAAAGTTAATTTGAAGAAGTTAGAACAGACAAATCTCGGTCTTTGCCCTTGCGCTCTCATTTTTCTTCTACCCTTGTTCAACTAGTTTTCGATACCAACAGTGGGCAGTTAAGATAAATCACATTCCAGCTTTACATGGCCTTTTCACCGCTCAAAAAAGTTGTTTATATATATACCTTGAAAAAATTGGATTATAGTTGGTTTTATCTAAGATTATCTTATGGATTCTAATTTGTAAATCGAAGCATTACTCTCTTACGACTTTATCCATCAAAACATGATGTGTGATTTGTCAAACAAAATATACTCGTAAAATCGTGTTTTTTTTAAATTTTACCATTTGTATAGATGATTGATTTACAAATAATTTAACTTTTAAAAGAAACGAGGAGTGGACTATCTTTGTAGGATGTCCAACTATAATACAGTATGTCTTTTGGCTGAAGTCGCATCACATTGACAATGGTAAAAGAGGAAGGAAAAAAAAGTTAAGTGATTGATATTTTATCGTTATAAAACTATAAAAACTAGTACTCTTGTTCGTGTTAATGGCACGATACTAATTTAGAATAAGAGTAAGTCTCTTATAAGGCGTTCTTGAGGATCTTAATTCGTACGATAGAATCTAATTATCTTACAACTCAACTCATCAATACACGATCAAATAGATCAAAAAGTTTCGTATTATATAAAATACTCGCAAGATCGTCTTATTTAAAATTTAAATTGTTTTATACATGTTTAACTAATTAACTTTTAGCTCATAAAAGGCCAATCTTTAACCATGTCAGTAACATTAAAATCCACCTGCATGCACGTTGGAGTTTTATGGAAAAGTGAAAATTGAGATACGCACCTTCTTCGAGCGGAGTATCATTTATATTTATAATACAATACAGCTCATAGTTGTACATGTGTAATTGACTAAAGTTATTTAGGGACTGAGATTGATTCCTTTACTGAGATCATACGGTCATTATCACTTCCCTAGTTCACATGTGTCAACGGCGGTTGAACAACTACCCCCTCTCTCTCTCCAACTCCCCTCACTATTCATGGTTGGTGGCCGCTAATCCTTCCTCCACCAAACTCACGTCCCTTTTCTTTTCGATATTTTAATTAATTAATCAATTTTATGCAAAAAAAAAAAAATTCGTAAGTTTTGTAATTTGAAATATTTGTTTTTTTCTTTTTAACTGTTATCGTAATTAACTTAATCAATTTATTTTTTGAAACTGAATCCCAATTTAATTTATGTCTAAGTCGTGAATATTTCTATTTTATATTTTTTCTTTTTAATTGTTATCGTAATTAACTTAATCAATTTAATTTTTTTCCGGCCCGCAATTTCGTATACAAATAAATTTTTAAAAAAAATCGTAAGTTTTGTAATTTGAAATATTTGTTTTTTTCTTTTTAAATGTTATCATAATTAACTTAGACAAATTATAAGTAAATATTAATTCATTTTCACATTATCTGCTTCATTTATTGATAAATTCACAAATTGACACCGTGCCATCGACACGGGCAAAAGTACTAGTTTGTTATATATTGGATCGGTGGAACTGAACCGGGGCTAGAATTTAGGGATTTTAGGGAAGAACAAAGTGGTATTTGAGAGAGAGAATTTTAAAATTCAGATAATAGGAGGGAAATTTGGCAATATTATTTTATATTAAAAATATATACTTGTGGATTACTTTTCAAATCCGTTGTAATCTAGTTGGTTAGGATACTTGGCTCTCACCCGAGAGACCCGGGTTCAAGTCCCAACAATGGAATTGTTTTTAATTATAGTAAAATTATTTTTAAAAATTCTAAATAAAGAATCTACCATTTCATTTTAAGATGTTTCACTTAAAAGTTTACTTATTAAGGCATAAAAGTGTCATTTTATTACTAATAGAATATCAAAAATGTCATTTTCTTAAAAAGTTTGATTTTCAAAAAAAGACTCTTTATCTAAAACGGAGTTGGTATATGTTTATCTAGTAAAAAAAATATTTGTTTATCTTAGTACGCTCATTATTGGTTAACATGTCCATAATTAATACCATTGTTGTATCAATGCAAAATAAACGCAGAAAAAAATGAAGTATTAAAATATACTCTCTCCGTTTTTAAATAATTTTTTTTATTTCCTCTTTTATCAGTTCCATTATAACTGTTTTCTTTTAGATCTATCTTTTTAAGAAAACAGTTTTATCACTTTATTCTTACTTTTTCTACATACTTTAATTATGATCACATACACGATAATATTAAAGAAAACCACTTATTACACCAATATTTATAAAATAATCTATTCATTTTTCTTAAATGATATGACGGATAAAAAATAATAATAATTTAGAAACAGAGGGAGAGGGAGTACTTATTTTAGTTTTCCAAGGTATCCCAAGACTCGTATGTTTAAAAATAATTTTCAAGTCGGGTAGGACACATGAACAGTAAAACCATCTCTAGCAAGTTTTGATCCCATGGCTCATACATCCAAACATAAAATACAGAAACTACTCTTTTCGTACAAAATTCATTTTTTTTTTCATCTATAGTATATTAAGCCAAAAGCCATCCCAACCAAGTTCTTACTCTTTTTTTGGAGTTTAATTGACAGATTGAAACACATCATGTGGTTAACCAAAACATAGGGAAGAAGAAAAAAAATAAGAAATCACAAATTGAAAAGGCTATATGGGATCACATAGCCAATTGGATATATGTATTTATATGTGTGAATTTAGTATATAAACCCAATTCATCTTCATCCAAATATGGGCTTGCAAAACTGATATAACAATTTAATGAGAGAACTGGGAGAAATTATGTCAGAAAACAGTTTAAGAATCTCTTGGACACACTAAAAATTTAGAGTTTATGGAGGCATTTGACTCATGGAGAATTCTGGAGCACATGCCTTACTATCCATATGCCACTTTATATTGTTTCCACAACAATGGCGATTCATAATTTCATCCGTATAAAAAAATGTTGCTGACGAGGACTTTCAACATAATGACAACCAACTTGATTTTATACTAATAAATAAGCACGAGGAACATAGTGTAGACAATTACCAACTTAGCGGTCCTATTCTATATACGCAGTGAAGATCCCCAAAATGAATGTTGAAAATAATTTGTTATCAAGTTTGTATTTAATTATTGCATATTTTGTATAACAATTCTCACTTTGATTTAGTAAAAAGCTAAACAATATTTAGTATCAATAAAGACATTGTTTTATGTTATATCTTAAGACAACTTAGAAAATAAAATATGATTAAATTTATATGTAGTTATTTAATAGTTAACATGCATGCAAGTAAACTCAAATATTAGGGTATTCTTGTCATTTTATTTTGAATTAGCCAATTTCAAAGTTTTTTAAACAGACAGTTGAATGTAGCTTATAGCAGTTTGCAAGTTACTTCTAAACAGCTAATACAAATAATATTTAGGACATCAGTCAAAGGTCATTAGCCATCAGTTTTATCTTATAAGCTGCTCCTTTCGTTTCGGGCAAAGAGTCGACTATTCCATTTTTAGATATTTTACTTAAAGAGTTCACTTTAAAAAATTAATGCATAAAAGTGTCACTTTATTACTAATGAACTACTAAAAGTGTTATTTTCTTAAAAAATTGACTTTCAAACAAAGATTTTTTTGCTCGGAACAGAGAGAGAATCTCAACCATCAGTATTATATATTAATGTCTCCTCCAAAAAAAGAAACGTACATTTAAAATTACAAGTAAGGTTCATGTGCATTGCTTATGGTGTTAATGTTTTTTTTTTTAATGTTTTGCTAGTTTCTTTATTTTTTTTTGTTTACTTTTAATTGTTAGATTTTTTTTTATGTTTTAAACTTTATAGAGTTTTTGAGACTTATAAATTATGTTGTTGTATATTTAGTTTTTCTCACACTTTGTTTTTTGCTCATTTAAAATGTTTTTTGTCATTGTATAACAACTTATCATACACCTTTATTTATTTATTTGGTTATTTTTACTTATCTTCTTTTTAACACCAAACGTGAATTCATTCACTTTTATCGGTGTGTGAATTGAAAACAATTTAATCCAATTGATCCCAGATAGACACATTATTGTTGGAGACTTTGCTTATGTCGTTTTTTAAATTTGTGACTCTCTCTAGAAAATAAATATTTTGTTAGAAAACTCAAACTCTCAACCTCAAAGTATATACATAAAAAAAACTACTCCTTCCGTTTTTGAATTATTGTCCTCTTTGACCCGACACATCATTTAAGAAAAAATAATTGACTATATTATAAATATTGGTGAAATGCATGGTTTCTTTTAATGCCCTTGAACATGTGGCCGTAATTAAAGTAGGTTGAAAAAGTAAGAGTAAAGTAGTAAAAGTGTTTTCCTAAAAGGAAAATTTTTGAAAGAGGACAATTATTTTAGAACTGATGAAAAATAGAAGGATGACGATAATTTGAAAACGGAGGGAGTACAAAATTTTGTCAAGGTATCTATAAAATCTCACTTTGCCAACCTAAGTTTCATGTTATTTTCATATCACATTTTACAACTTTTTTCCAGTTTGCCCCTAGCCCCTTTAACCACGACAAGGCTACCAATTTGACGTTAAGTTGTACATGGTATTTCACGTGCACATGACATTTTGGTCATTTTTCGACAACACTTTATCTGTTTTTGTTAGTCAAAGTGAAACTTCATTTTCTTCTTCTCCGATAATGCTTTCTTTGCGTCTTCTTGAGTAATGACCTCTTATGTAAATTTTACGAGAGATAAAATTCAAGAGTGTAAATGTTTTATTCAAATTTTTATATATGAAAACAAATAAAAATAGATGGGGAATCATATCGATCAAAGATTAAGAGAGATATAACTCAAGATCAGATAATCACACTTAGGCTGTCAAAGCCGCCACGGATAAGAACCTACCAAAACTTAAAGTTGACACCATGCTGAATGACCAAACTCCACAATCTATTTATTCCTTTCTCTCTTGTACAAAACAATACACAAGCCTACACCATTAATTTTACTTTAAATGAATATTCAATACCAAATCAAAAAGTAAAATTCAATCAAAAATCAAAACCCAAATTTGAATCCATCGAAGATGAATACGACAATGATTGATGAGTCACGCTATGGTTTAATACGTCTTTATCATCCTTAGCTTCAGCTCTGACAAATTTCTCATCGGCACCGTTGATATCGTTGGTGGTTTGATTGGAGCAAATTGTCGATCTTAAACATCTTCGCCACCATATCTACCACTGCGATTACTAGACCTGACATCTCCATCACCAAATTTGACATAACCTCACCAAATTGGGATCTATGCCAATTTTGTTATCATTCTAACGTCCATCATGACTAAGGGAAAATTAGGTAAAAAAAATGTGACATTGAATATGCAAATGATACAAAATTACGTTGAGGAGAAGAATGAATTTTGTGGATACTCTGTGGGTGAAATTTGTATTTTGGTCTAATTTCGATGGGACCAAAATACGATTAATTCAAAATTACTTATTAAATCCCACATTGCACCCCAACCTACTAAGTGTCACTTTCATACATGATTTTTCTATTTCCCTTGTCTATGGTCGTTAAAAATACTAATAGAAAATGGCACGTGACATGTACATGAAGATTATTTTAGTCATCTTGCTTGGGCCTTAGGGTGCAAAGTGAGAATTTGTTATAATTTCATTATTTAGTTAACTATTTGATATTTAAAATATGTGTTAATTAAAAATACTCCATCCGTTTTCAAATTATCATCCTCCTTTCTTTTTTCATCCGTTCTAAAATAATTGTCCTCTTTCAAAAAATTTCCTTTTAGGAAAATACTTTTACCACTTTACTCTTACTTTTTCTACCAACTTTAATTATGACCACATGTTCAAGGGCATTAAAGAAAACCACCCATTTCACCAATATTTATAATAAAGTCAATTATATTTTCTTAAACTGTGTGTCGGGTCAAAGAGAACAATAATTTGAAAACGGAGGGAGGAATAAATATTGTTTCAATAATCCAAAAATAATTATAATTTTTCTAATATTTAAATTTAAAGTTAAAAAAATGCATTACTCCCAAAAATAAAAAATAAAATCTTTAATATATATTCTTCCATCAACTCCATCATTCATCGACCCACCACCATAATGATGAATTTACTACGATTTAATTATCTACAAATTATAATTCATATTAAAATATTATGTATTTACTACAAAATTTAAGTTTTATAGTTAAATCTAGGATTCTTACACGGCGATGGAAAATTATAGAAGATGACTGCCCAACAACGACCGACTTTTATTTTTTGTCGCCAACTGATGGGGAAAAAATTCGGCGCAAACTTTTCCCGCGCGGGTGAAAATTGAGCGACGAATTTAGGGCCAATGTCTACGATAACATGACCACCGTAGAAGGCTGATGTTTAGCTACCAGGGTGATTCATCGCAAACCATAGGAGTCAGGTTTAAGGGATAAGTCGATCAAAAGAAAAATACACAAAACCCTTTCGCGTTTGCAGCCAGAGCGCAGTCCATTCCGTGTTCCAATTTGCTGCAGTGCGAAGAATCTCCGGTGAGTATACGCCTCCCCTTCCCTTCCCCTTCCTCTTCTCCTTCTCCTTCCCCTCCGCTTCCCTTCCCTCCCCTTCCCTCCCTTTCCCTCTCTCTCACTCGACACACACATATTCACACGATGACCACATATTCACGTCCTTGGTTCCTTCCATCTCTGTTTCTCTCTCTCAAATACCCAAATTGTGCAATGATATTTCTTAGTTTGGGTTTATTTTTGCAGGTATCTGACTGTGGGTTTCTCTTGAGGGCTTAATTTGGGTAGTGAAAGGTAAATTTCCATATGTATTCATGCATGGATTTGTGATTATAGACTTGTTCTCTTAATTACAGATTTTGGATTATTTAATTGCGTGTAAGATTGTTTAGTTGAATTATTTAATTATATGTAGAATTGTTTAATTCCAAGTGGGTTTGCCCGATGTAGTACTTTTTTTATATGTTTAATGATAAGGTTTTTCCAAAAGGGCAACCCATTTATGAATACCAATTATTCAGATTGTTTTAATGCCCATAATTTTTGATAGCAATAGTATAGATTTTAACTTGTTTCGACATCGTGTGGTCTTTGTCGTCTCTCTCTGGCACTAGTATAGAATTCTTTATAGCAATAGTTGTTTGTGTAAATACCATTTATGCTTTACTTTTATTATCTAGTCATATGCAGCATAGATGTTTTTTTTTTTTTTGTTTTTCAGTTGGATGGACATGCTAATAACTTGCCTTAGTTACATTGGAGACAAAGAAGAAGTACAGTAGCAACAACAATAAGATGAAATCTGATAATGTTATCTTCATACATGATGCTTTTGTTGTCTATGCCCTCGAGATTCATGTTGTTTCAAGTTAGAGATGCTCTCAGTTTAGGAAGGAAAGAGTAAAAGAGAAGCGAGTACGATAACTTCAAAGACATATCTATCTAATGAATCTGAACTAAAGTAGCATGATCTTATAATAAGTTATTGATATGGTGTCAAAAACTAGGAACAACACAAATCTGTCCCAGCTTTTTGGACAGCCCCTAGGCCGAACAAAACTCCACCAAAACAGTCCCAAAATCTGCTCAAAATTATAAAGTTCCCTTTGTAAATTGGAAGCCAAACTCCCACCTTAATTTGGGCAGATTACAAGTTCAAAAACTGCTCCAAACTATGCATTAACTTCAGCCCTGAACAGTTTGTGTAAACAGAATTTCTCCCTACAAAATTAACTAACCAATTAGCAACCAACTACCTAGCAACCACTCTTACCCCACGCCTAATCACAGCAGGTGTTAGGCTGCCCAAACAACCTCCCAATCCCAACAAACTCACGCACCAAAATCTGTTCAAACCCGTGCCAAATTCACGTCCACTCTGCCTTCAAAAGCAGCCGCGTTCCTGGAGCTTTTGCTGCCCCAAAACGGACCTGCTATCAAAGACGAACAGCTGCGTTCCTGGAGCTTTTGGCTGTGAATTTCCCCATCTCAACCTATGCTCAACTCTAGAGATTCCAAATTTGATAATATTCGTGGACTAGTTACTCCAGGGAGGGGTTACTTTGAGAACATTTTTACTAAATTTGAGTATCATTATACATTGATTTCATAGTTTTCAAAAACCCTAGAAATGTTTTATAAGTGTTTTTGAAATGAATTATGCTGAAAATATTTGTGTTTGTATGGAAGGAATTATTAAGTGGGAATGGTATGGAATAACTAATTCCATTTACTGTACGAAAATTTCTGAAAGAAGCTAAAGAATATTCAAGAAGAAACTGTGGCATAATTTATTTATTTCACTTATTATACTTTTTGTTTTTTCGATCAAAGAGCTTACATTTGAAAAGCCTACTAATAACCCTTCTGTACAATGAAGAGTAAGTCTGGCTTTAAAGGCTTCTGAAAGCAGAATTTATTTTCATAGTATCCATATGAAAAATAGACTTTCTCTATGCAAATAATAAACTAACAACAATCTAACAATTGTACATTGTCCAGATGTGAGACTTGACTTTTCAATAAAACCTGGTTTGTCTTGCAAATTTCTTCAAATATGCATATATATGCCCTTGTAGCAAGATCACGATAAGCTATTTCATTTACATATAATGAATCTTCAAAGCTCATAATTAGAAGTGAATACAAACTAGATGAACCCAAACCATTAGACTGCCCAAGTAGGCAGCTCATGAAGCCATTATCAATTTTCTGAAATCATAATGCAAAATAATGAACCTGGTTCTGCTGGAGTAGTAGCTGCATTACAATTGTTCGTCTCAAGAGCATACTTTCTTTGTGTGATGAAAATTCCAGTTAGGTAACAGAACAGAACCTGACCTGCAAAACAGCATCTGGAATGTTAAAACTGACCAACAAAACAGAACCTTAAGAGCATACTAACTACTTGACCTGCAAAACAGAACCTGGAATGTTAAAACTGACCAACAAATTACACACGTAAAGAAGAAAAGTCAATTTTTAATCCAAAATTAGGTAACAACCTGAATTGTTGCAAAGCTAGAGTAGCAACAGTTGATGTCAAATGGTTGGGTTGGGGAAATTGCAGGGTCTAGCTGAATCCAATTTATTAAATCATATGATACAGAAAGTCTTAAAATGGTGATATACTCCATTGTAGTACATTGGTCCTGCTTACATGTATCTACATATATATCAGGAATTTTTTTTTTAAAATGCAACAGAAGCTTTTCACAGATGCAATCTACAATATTATAGAAACCCGAAATTGCAGTAGCAAAAGTCCAAAACCAGTTACAAGTAGCAAAACACCAACGACCATAGGTGATAGGGATTCTTAGGGTGAGTATCAATCATATATTTAGAACACTTTTCTTTCTCCCCTGAAAAACAGTTTCTACTTTCTGCTAGTACCATTATACACTACTTAATATGCCCCAAGCCTCTGCCTACTCAGTTTTGGGACCTATACCACTTCTTCCATCCTTCATACAAACCGCCACCCATCACCCGTGCATCTTAGCAATTATGGGACTGCAAACACCCTGCAGCTTCTCCTTCATGTATTCAAACTCTTCCACCTCTGCAGGTTGATTGAAATCCAGATCCAGCCACTGAATAGTCTGCTCAATAGAATCCTTCATCTTTATCTGGTCAGCCGACGAAATCTTAGAACCAAACCTTTTAATGGTATTCCTTAGGTCATCCAACAGCAATAGATTGGGCCCCTTTTGATTGCCCCCACCACCCAAGATAACGGCCTGTACAGCAGCTCCATAGGCAACAGCCTCGTCGGGGTTAATGCTCTTGCAGAGCTCTTTCCCATTGAACAAGTCTTGCAATAACTGCTGCAACAGAGCTCTTTTAATCGTTATTGTTTTACAACCAGGCTAGATTTTGCTTCAGGACTGAAAATGCTCTTGAAAGCAGTAGATTTGAACACTGTTGGAGTTAAGGCTTCTCAATGCAAATCTTCTTTGTCATGCCATCAACATTCACTTACGTACTGATGTACAAACTTCCTCTTGTTGGTATTTAGCAAAATTTCATGCTCATCTTTCCTTCTGCATTTGCTGATAATCATCAGATCTTAAAAATACCAGCTCTGTCCCTGCACTAAAGACATCTCTATCTCTAATGTTAGTCCCTGTACTAAAAAATGCTCATTTTTGCACGTCTCTCGGCCCAATATTGTGGCAGTGAACATGTTTTGAGGTTCAGAAAGCTTCAATGTTAGCCCCTATTAGATTTATTTGTGTCACGAAGCTTTTTTGTTAAGGTGCCAATGCTGATACATTTCTCATATTGTTTGTGGATGATACATTTCTTATACATAGATATTTATTTTAGGAATTATGGAGAAAAGCTGGATGTCCATTCGTAATCGGTTTTGTAAGGAGTATATAGCTGGTGTTAATAGCTTCATGGCATTGGCATATGCAAATTTGGGTGGAAAAAATAGCATGTTGTGTCCTTGTGTGAAATGCATGAACGTGGATCGACAACCTCCACAGCTTGTAACAGATCACCTATATGAAAATGGGATTAACTTGAACTACAAAGTGTGGATACATCATGGGGAGTCATATTCAAATAGCCAGCATGTTCGAAAAGAATGAAGGGAATAGGGATGAAGGTAAAGAAGACGATGAAATTGAGGAAATGTTTGAGGACTTACAAAGGGGATCTCTAATGGAAGATGATATTTTGGGTGACGATGGTAACCGTAGTAGTGAAAATATACGTGAGCAGGGGACAAAAAGCTTAGAGAAGTTATTGAAGGATGTTGACACTGAATTGTATTTGGGCTGTACAGCCTACACAATGTTGACGTTGCTTATTAAGTTACTTCATGTGAAGGTGCTAAACAAGTGGAGCAACAAGTCATTCACTATGTTACTAGAGATTCTGAAAGACATCTTTTCTAACTGTTCCAAGTTTCCGAAGTCACATTATGAGGCGAAGAGCATGTTGCGTGAATTGGGGTTGGGTTATACTCAAATCCATGTTTGTAAGTATGATTGTGCTCTTTTGGAAGGCGATAAGGATAAAGAGGAATGCCTGTATGTGGTGAGTCTAGATGGCGTATTAATGATGGTAAGGGCAAGAAAATTCCTCACAAAATCCTTCGTCACTTTCCTCTTAAATTACGACTTCAAAGATTATTTATCTCCGAGAAAACCGACAAATGATATGCGGTGGCATAAAGTGAAGCGTATTAATGAAGATAATATGTTAAGGCATCCGGTGATGGACTTGCATGGAAAGAATTTGATAAGGAATGCGTTTGGTTTGCAAGAGAACCTCGCAATGTAAGGTTTGCAATAAATAGCGATGGTTTTAATCCATATGGAAACATGAGTACATCATATAGCATGTGGCCGATCATTTTGATCCCATACAATTTGCCTCCCAAATGTATGAAGGAATCTTTTTATAATGTCATTGCTCATTCCGGGACCTAAGGCCCTGGAAAGACTTTGATGTTTATTTGCAACCATTGATAGATGAGCTCGAGTTATGGTATGAAGGTGTTCAAACTTTTGATGCATCTATCGGACAGTGCTTTAAGTTGCATGCAATGGGTCTGTGGACTATAAATGACTTCCCCGCCTATGCTTATTTTTCGTTGGAGTACGAAAGGGTAAAGCTTGTCCTACTTGTAATGAGGAAACAGATTCACAAAATTGCGGAAAGATTTGCTACATGGGACATCGTAAATATTTAGATGATAATCACCATCGAGGAAAAAGAGTAGGATATTCAATGGAAAAATTGAAAGAGGTGTGAAACCTCGAGAGTCGACAGAGATGATGTGCTAGAGCAACTCACCAAAGTTCCATCTCGCCTCAGGAAGCATCCAAAAACAACAAGA
>JABEVN020002490.1:0-21261 GCA_013146195.2 Codonopsis lanceolata
CACTCCACTGACATCCCACTACTCCATTGGATTCATCTATCCGTCCTTGGTCTCTCGGTTACTGCAGCTTTGGGCCACGAATCTCTCTACAAATACTAGCCCACCTCCTTAGCCACACCCCACACGAGTCACGGGCCATTCTCCACGATTAAGCACCACAAGAGGACAACTCGTCCCCCCATACCACCTCAATCCACCGGCCTCGGTCTTGACTTTCACCAACACTCTGTCCCATTTCACTTGAACACTTCTCCCACTTCTCCATCTTCAAGCCACGACTCACGCCTCGGTGTAATTTTGAGCATAAATGAATTAGTCTCACGGCCTTGGCCTTAACCACCATGTCTAACCCCTCTCGAACCCCGGCTTCACTTCAAACAGGCCGCACCTTTTCCTCAGCCAATGCCTTTGCATGAAGAATTACGTGCCCTCCATAAAAATGGTACATGGTCTCTATTTGACTTTCGAGGATATGAAGCATGGTTGGTAGCAAGTGGGTGTTCAAAATCAAGCGAAAATCGATTAATTTTATCGAGCGTCATAAGGCTCGACTTGTTGCTCGAGAGATACTCGCGACAAGATTGTCTTGATTATGGCGAAACATTTGGTCTGTGAGTTAAGCCTCCAGCTATTCGGACAATTCTTTCTCTTGCTCACTTTCATGGCCAATCCAACATTTGGATGTTAAATGCATTCCTGATAACTCAATGAGGAGGTATTCATGTCTCAACGCCTCAGTTCATCGATCCAAAATTTCCTAACCGTATGCAAGCTCCACCATGCCCTCTATGGTTTGAAGCAATCCCCTCGGGCTTGGTTTCAACGGTTACATGACTTTCTGCTCTCTCTCGGTTTTTTTAATAGGAAAGCAGATGGTTCCTTATTTATTCGCCATTCAAAATCATCCATCATTGCTATTCTTGTGTACGTGGATGATTTTATTGTAACAGGATCTAATCCACAAGAGGTCTCCAAGGTTCTTGATGACATTTTCCAAACGTTTGATAGTCGTCGCTTGGGTAATCTCAGCTTCTTTCTTGGTATTAAAGCAACACGATCCCCCACCACATTAACTTTGAGTCAATCACGCTATGCCGGTGACTTACTCAACAAGTTCAATATGGCAAATTGTAAATCCGTACCAACACCAATGCTGCCCGGTTCCCACTTATCATCTATGGCAGGAGATCCTCTACCCGATGCAAGTGTTTATCGCAGCATTGTGGGTGGTCTTCAATATTTGACACTCACTCGCCCTGACATCTCCTTCACCGTCAATCAAGTGTGCCAGTACATGGACCAGCCCCGAACATCTCTTCTGCAAAGCCGTCAAAAGAATTTTTCGTTTCATCCAGGGCACTCGTTCTCTCGGTTTAATGTATGCCCGTTCTTCGGACACTACTTTGTCTGCATATTCCGATGTCGATTGGGCTGGGGATCCCAATGATCGCCGATCTATCACTGGTGCCTGTGTTTTTATTGGCCACAATATTGTGGCATGGACGACAAAGAAGCAATCCACAGTGTCTCGTTCAATTAGTGAAGCTGAGTATCGCGCCTTGGCCACCACTGCGGCCGAAATTCGTTGGTTCTCTTCTCTCTATCGTGAGCTGGGTCTACTCTTACATCATCCGACTTTATATTGCGATAACCAATCTGCAATACACATGTCCAAAAACCCAGTATTCCATGCTTGAACCCGTCATATTGAAATCGATCACCACTTTCTTCGGGAGTTACACCAACGAGGTTTTCTCCGTTTGGCTCACGTCTCCAAAAAGGATCAATTAGCAGAAATTTTTACGAAGGCCCTTGCTCATCCTCGACTGTCCTTACTTTCCTCCAAACTACACCTCCACAAAGTTTTGCTTCGTTTGGGGGGGGGGGTGTTAGCACATAATTAATTTCTCCATGTGCTTTAAATTGAAAATAGGAAAGTTTCATTAGTGGCAGCAATTGTAGCCGAAATTGACAGAAAGATTGACAGCAAATTGGTCAACCTTTCCTTACTTTGTACTCATAATTACAGTATATATTGTATAGACAAAACTAAAAATAAAGACAGTGAATCGAATTTTTTTTTGTCTTCCTGTGTCTTGTCTTGCGTATTCTGTATCTTCCATCTCTTTTCTGTAGTTCTTTTTTTATTCTTTTAGCAATGGGCTTGGCAGATGTCATGTGATATTTCTCAAGTATATCAAGGACATATTTACGTTGCCAAAGAAATAGGCCAGTAGCGTGTGAACTGACTTCAACACCAAGAAAGTAGGTTAGATGACCAAGTTCTTTGAGGGAAAACTGTTGAGAAAGTTTAGTGATGAAACTGTGAACGACCTCAGTGTTGTTACCTGTGATGATATCATCCAAATAAATAAGGAAGTAGATGATATTTTTATTGGCATTGAAGATGAAAAGAGAAGTGTTTGCAATAGAGTTTACAAACCCAGCAGTGATGAGAAAATGACAAAGCTCATTGTACCATGCTCGGGGGGCTTGTTTGAGGCCGAAGATGGCTTTCCGAAGTTTACAAACATGTTGAGGAAATCATTATCAATGAAACCTGGTGGTTGTTGCATAAAAACCTCTTCAGATAATGTACCTTAAAGAAAGGTGTTATTAACATCCAGTTGAGGAAGAAACGAGTTGTGAGATACCGCAATACTGTACACCAACCGGATAGTGGTGGGTTTAACAACTGACCTGTAAGTATCATGAAAATAGATCTCGGGATGTTGGTGAAACCCTTTTGCAACAAGACGAGCCTTGTGTTAATCAATAGAACCATCAGGAAGGAATTTGGTGCAGAAAAACATATTTGCACCCAACAAAATTCGGAGCAGATGTAGGAGGAATTAACCAATTCTTATCTACCATTGTGAACTAGAGCGTCAAATTATGTGGAAAGGGCCTAACTTCATTTGAGATCCTTTAAAACTTGAGTCACGGTAGTAGGTCTGGATTATGGTGGAGTTTGGTCGTGTGGTTAAGCTTAGTGACAGGTTTATGAATATTGTGCTTGGAACGAGTGATAATGTTGTGCGGGGGTTGGGATTAGTGGGAACAGGCGCAGTGGAGAGTGTTGTCAGTTCAACGAACATAGGAGCAGGCGAGGGTGAAGGGAGAGAGGGTTGGGAAGAGGGAGGTTGAGGGTTAGCATTGGGTGTAGTGGGAGAGGGGGGAGGTAACAAGCACATGAAGGGCCATGAGACACCATTCAGAGGGAGAAATGGATGGAGTGGGCAAATTGGTAGCAGATGTTTCAACAAACTTGACGTGACAAGAGGTGAAGATGTGAGAGTTGGATGTGTCAATACACATGTAGGCACTCTAGGTGATGGAATAATCAATAAAAACAAAGGGGGAAGAATGTGGTGCAATTTTATTTGGTGAGTGCGGTTGGAGCCGTGGATAGAAAAGACATCCAAATCTACGTAGCTTAGAATAGTTCGGTGGGTTGTCAAAGAGTTTGTGATAGGGTGATCGTAAATGAAGAGTGGGGGAGGGGAGAAGGTTAATGAGATGAACCGTAGTGGAGAAGGGAAGGGACCAATAGAGTAAAGGCATGGATGCATGAGACAAGAGAGATAACTCTGTTTCGACTATGTGGCGATGACGGCGTTCCGAGTAACCATTATACTCAGGAGTGTGAAAGGGAGAAGTAAGGTTGGAAATTCCATTTTTAGCGAGGAAAGTATTAAGAGCATCATATTCCCCGCCATTTTCAGAATAGAGGGTAAGGATTTTTCATTGAAAGTGGTTTTCAACAAGTGCTTTGAACCGAGCAAAGACAATACACACATTTGATTTACATTTAAGAGGGTAGAACCAAGTGTTTATTTTTTTTTGGAGAAACATGGCAAACCAAGTGTATTTGGTGAAGTGGTCAACAAATATAACATAATCTTTGTAACCATCTAGTGAATACATGGGTGATGTCCAAACATCAAAGAAAATAATTTCAAGTTGAGAGGAAGAAGGAATGGTTAAAATAGAGAAAGGAAATGTATGAATTTTATTACATTGGCAGGAGTTACAAAGAAAAACTTTGACATTATGATCAGAACATGCTACTTTAATAGAAGAGAGAATGTCTTCAAAAATAACGGCAGAGGGATGCCCAAGGCGATGATGCCGCATGGACGAGTTGGTTTTAATACTTGAGAAGGCAATGAGCAGAGACGTGGGGGTGATGTGATTGATAGCGACTCATAGATTCCATCCTTAGTTGGACCCGGAAAAAGTATGACCCTCGTGCATATGTGTAACGCCCCAAAAAATTAGGCCCAACTATAGGGACCCACTTAATGGCCACGTCACCAAAAACCTCAAAAATCATACTAAAACCCAAAGCATAAATAATGTAACTTTCACTTAAACATCCAATATTCGAACATAAATCCCTTAACAAAATTTACTTACAATAGAAACATAGGTCTAAATAAATCTCCCTAAAATCCAATTAACGATTATAAATAATTGTTCATAACATAACAAAATTTTAAACTCTTCAATTGTACCGACCAAACCGAAACAAAATTTTCATGTTTCCATTCCTTACTTATGTCCTGAAAGAAAAGGAGTAGGAAAAGGGTGAGCGAACAAAAACCCAGTAAGTTCATATACAACCCCTCCGGTTTCTAAGGAGGAGTTGACCAGGAAGAAAGTCAAATGATATATAGTGTAAAAAAATGGAGATGTCAAAAGAATTATTTTTCTTCATATCCACAAGATTAAATACACATTGATCGAAGAAAAATTAACGATTTCGCAAGAACCAATCAAACCAATATCAAATACTAAGGAGGATATTATGATCACATAAGCGGTCATTTTAGACCAAACAAAAAAAAAAGTGGCTCCAAGGGACCTCAAATATCAAAGTACCCTAAGAGGGTCAAAAGCAAAATGGTATATCCGGATTACCCCACCATAGTTCCTATGGTGTAATGTCGCCTTAACATGCCAAATGGTCATTCAAATTATCTTAGTGATCATAACATAGTTTTTCAAAAATATAATTACAATTTCAACAAAATCAAATACCAATAATAACCGAATAAAATATCGTACATTGAGTTTAAACAATTTGTTAGATTCATAAAGCAATTCACAATTAAGAATAATGAAAGGACGGATACGACGGGATTTCAAATTCAAATACGAACTCAAGGTTGGCACACGTTAAAAAAAAGGTAAATGCCAAAGAAATAGCGGAAGCCTAACATTTTGGAATTAAGAATTCAGAATAACCTAAACGATGCATAATCCCTTACCTTAGTGATGCTGTGAAAATTAACCCGAGCACAATGTACCGCTACCCGCGCTTAGACGAATATAAATTATAATAATACAAAATAAAAATTCTGAATTAGAGACCTACCGGTAACTTTTAACATGCAAGACATAATTAACAAATCCTAAATATAACACTATTATAATTATTTAAGGTTTATTTCTAACTACTGTAGCTCAAAGGTAAGTTTCTGAAAGTCCAAGGACTTAATAATTATTCAAGGCTAGGGGACGAATCTGTTAAAAAAAAAACAGGTTCATCAGACTGCACTCACGATCACCAAGGTCCTCTTTTGGTGTGAATGACTTGATTTTCATAAAAAATAGTATATATAATAAAAGTTGACACTAATTCTTTCCATCACAAACAGTATCCCACTCCCTCTTCTTCTTTGTTTGTTATTTTTTTCTTTTCTTTCCTTCCTGTACTTCGCCCTTTCTATTTCTTCCACTTCTCTTTCTTTTTTTCTTCTTTCCAATGAAACAACCAACTGCATTTCGTCCTTTCTGTTTCTTCTGCTTTCTTTTTTTTTCCACTGAAGCAACCAAACGAAAACCCATTTGTTGAACCGATTTACCGATTATCACCCAAGAAACTCAGATATATAATTGGTCTCAAAATTATTATAATTATTATTTTTGTGCTGCACCCATCTGTCGAACACACACACACGAACACACGTTCACAATCAATATATTGTACATGCAAAACAACAACGACGATCTGCAGAACTTTCACAACCCATTTGCAAATTCTTTATTTACCGTCCACCGTATACTCACGTTTATAAATAGTCACAACAGAAGACTTACCTTAATCTGGCTCTTCACAACCTGGCTTACTCGAAATTTCCTTGATATGTCGATCAATCACTCAAGCCTCAAACACTTTCCCGTTCCTTCTCTTTCTGTACACGCCGCCGCTCGAAAGTTCTTCCTTTTTCTTTTTTTCCATCTCTCTCTAAGCTTGGATTGGGAAAATGAAAATTTATCATTACTCTTTCACACTCCCTGATTTCAATGAGGGGTTAGGATTTCATGTTCTTCTCTTGTGGATCCAAGGCGTTGTCGAAATCAAAGTCGGACCCTCAGTTTCCTCTTCTAGTCTATGCCTGCCAACTGAGTTTCTTCCTTTCTATTTCTTTATCTTTTTTTAAACAATATTTATTTTAACTTAATATTGCCAATGGGCCATGCTCAAATTGAAAGTCCACTAGATCAAGCCCAATAAAAGGAATCCAAGTGTACTAGGCCTAGCCCAATTTTTAATAAATTCCAAATTGAAAAGTTCATCCCATAATAATTATTGATATTTGGAAAAATTAATATAAGAAAATTTATTTTAATATAGAAAATTTGGGGCATTACACTCTCACCCCCTTAAAAGAAGTTTAGTCCTCTAAACTTTACGTCAAATTAGCCAAAAGACTTGGAATACAAATTTTTATTCAAAAAGTTCTGGGAACTTCTCTCGCACATCTTCTTCCAGTTCCCATGTGGCTTCTCTTTCAGTATGATTACTCCACTAAATCTTGAAATATGGAGTAGTTCGTCTCCTCAATACTTGATCTTTCCGGTCAACAATTCGAACTGGCTTCTCATCATAACTAAGGTCTTCCCGAAATTTTAACGGTTCGAACTCAATCACACGGTTCGGATCTGAGACATACTTCCTCAGCATAGATACATGAAATACGTTGTACACTCCAGATAGTGTTGGCGGCAAGGCTAGTCTGTAAGCGACCTCACCAACCCGCTCGAGTATTTCAAAGGGTCCCACAAATCTTGGACTAAGCTTTCCCCGTATACCAAATCTCATGACTCCTCTTGTGGGTGAGATTTTAAGGAATACATGGTCCCCCACTTCAAATTCGAGTCCGCGTCGACGATTATCTACATAAGACTTCTGTCGACTCTGAGCTATAAGAAGTCGTTTTCGAATCAACTGCACCTTCTCCGAAATAACTTGCACCAACTCCGGTCCTATTAGTTTCCTTTCGCCCACCTCATCCCAATAGATAGGCGATCTGCACTTCCGTCCATACAGGGCTTCATAGGGTGCCATACCAATACTTGCATGGAAACTGTTATTGTAGGTAAACTCCACCAAAGGCAAGTGATCGTCCCAATTACCCTGCAAGTCCAACACGCATGCGCGGAGCATATCTTCCAAAGTTTGTATTGTCCGGTCTGACTGGCCGTCTGTTTGTGGGTGGAAAGCTGTACTCATACTTAAATTTGTACCCAATGCTTTTCCATTGAGTCGGTAATTTTAAACGCCAAGAAATGTGCAGACTTGGTCAACCTATCCACAATGACCCAAATTGAATTATACCCCTTCAACGTTCTTGGTAACCCTACCACGAAGTCCATAGTGATATGGTCCCACTTCCACTCAGGTATTGGCAAGGACTGCAACAATCCACCGGGTTTCTGATGCTCTGTGTTCACTTGCTGGCATACAAGACATTTACTCACAAATTCAGCTATATCCCTTTTCATATTTTCCCACCAAAAGGTGTCACGCATGTCCCGATACATCTTCATGCTACCTGGGTGTATGGCAAACCTTGAGTTGTGCGCGTCTTCAAAAATCTGCCTTTTCAATTCTGGGTCTGATGGAACACAAATTCTTGACCCAAAACGAAGGACGCCGTCATTATCCTGCCGAAAATATTTTCGGTCCCCATCTTCCAACCCCAAGGAAATCTTTACTAACTCTGGATCCACTACCTGTGTCGCTTTAATCTTTTCTAACAAGGATGGTTGTACACTCAAGTGTGCCAAGAAACCATTGCCACCGCGCACCCTAACTTCAATTCCCATTGAGTCAAGCTCGTCCAATATCCTCTTTTCCTTAGTTATCAAAGCCGCCAAACTTCCCCTATTCTTCCGACTCAAGGCGTCAGCCACTACATTGGCCTTTCCAAGGTGATACAATATTGTGCAATCATAATCTTTCAACAGCTCCAACCATCTCTGTTGCCGCATGTTTAACTCCTTTTGAGTGAATATGTACTTCAAACTCTTATGATCCGTGTAAATTTCACACGTCTCGCCATACAAATAATGCCTCCATTTTTAATGCAAAGACCACTGCTGCCAGTTCTAAGTCGTGTGTTGGGTAGTTTCGTTCATAGTTCTTCAACTGTCGGGAAGCGTAAGTGTAAGACCCCGATTCCCGGTTAGCTTGAATTGCGTGCAATGCTCGCACTTCTTCCTTTGTTGATCGCTTATTTGATTTCTGAGAGAGTCTAGATGTGTATGAGAGATCACATTAAGACCAAAATTCTTTTAAGAGATATCATTTAGTTGTTAACTTACTAAAGTCACAAGTCGTAACTCGACGATAATCGAAATGTGACGCGATTGAGAGTTTACTCGGGTTTTTGTGTTCCTGACCTCGATTTGGTCCTAGATCTTTACATGATGACTAAATAACATGTTTAGATGTGTTAGACTTCTAGATGGATGCATATATGTAAGTATTGGATATCATTCATAATATCCTTAACATGATTTAAATCTTGTTTGAATGCTTGTCGAATCGACGGTTTGATTGCTACTTTACTTCTTGTCGTTCTTCTTCTTTGTACGACTTTTTCGGTTTGTATTATTTTGACCCTAGATGACTAGAGGACCTTGGGGAATTAACTTAGAATTATTTTTGAGTGGTCGTGTAAACGTTTACACACTCTCGAGTTTGATTTTCGGAAATTCACGTATTTCCGAAGGCCACGATAGGTCTGTAGTATTTTGGCCATAACTTTGTGTACGAAACTCGGAATTCGGATCCGTTTGATGTGTTAGAAACTAGACTCATAGATATTTCTAAACATACCTTTTGTGTAATTTTAGGACGTGTATTTCGTTGCAGGAACATTTTGTAAAATGACCCAAATTCTGGTCTACTATAGTTGACCACTCATTGTGTGTTAGACTTTTTATTTGGCCAACTTAACCCTACCTAAACCCAACCTAACCCACCCTAGTTTGACCTATCTATCCTCCTCTGCATGCTTGACAAGTTTTGGGAGCTTTGAGTGCATGCAAGACACTTGGAAAGGAAAGAACACCAACATGCATCAACATGCATTGGTCACTCCCTCCCACCCCACTATTCAGCCATAAGGTGACCAAATACATCCACCAAAGCCATTTTCTTCATCCTCTCTCTCCTAAAACGTGGCTGATCATATCTCTAAGGTTGGAGAGGTTTTCGTTAAGGTTCATAGGTGATCAACAATGGTGGCCAAGTCTTGAGGAAGCCATTGCCAAAACCCAACCATAGAAGAGGAGAGGAGGTCAAGGAGATCACATACCCACCTTTGCATGGATGTTTTGTACATCTTGTAGGACTGATTTAAGGTGAGTTACAACATCTCTTTCTATTTATTTTAGCCTCATTGACCCTAGGGAAAACAATCTTGTTATATGAGGTCAATGAGAGCACTTAGGACTTTGTAGAGATGTCATGTTCTCGTATATGCTAAATGATGCATTTTTGGTTGGATGAACATATTATAATCAGATTATAAACCATGATTATGATGTTATTTATGTGTATTGATGTATGATAAATCACCCCATCTTGTTGTTTAAGTGTTGGGAGCATGCTTGATGAAATGGTTAGGCATGTAGAGATGCTATGTTCTCGTATATGCTAAATGTTGCATTTTCGGTTGTATGAACAGATTATGAACATATTATAAACCCTTATTATGATGTCATTTATGTGTATTAATGTATGATAAATCATTCTACCTTGTTGTTTAAGTGTTGGGAGTATGTTTGATGAAATTGTTAGGCATGTAGAGATGCTATGTTCTCGTATATGCTAAATGTTGCATTTTTGGTTGTATGATCAGATTATGAAAAGATTATAAACCATGATTATGATGTTATTTATGTGTGGTAATGTATGATAAGTCACCCTATCTTGTTTTTTTAAGTGTTGGGAGCATGTTTGATGAAATGGTTAGGCTTGTAGAGATGCCATGTTTCACTATATGCTAGATGATGAAATTTTGGTTGGATGAACATGTTGTAAAGTATGTTTATGATGATATCCATGTGTGGAGATAGATGATGAATTATTCTATCTTGTTTGTTTAAGTGTTGGGAGCATATTTGATGAAATGGTTAGACTCATATTTGAGGAAATAGAAAGAATGAATATATATGCCTTGTTTGTGACTTCTATTCTATGTTGACTAGTTAATTGTTTGAGTGGAGTTTTATGGGTTTAATAACCTTAGTAAACAGATTGTAAAGTATGTTTATGATGATATTCAAGGGTGGAGATATATGATAAATCATTCTATCTTGTTTGTTTAAGTGTTGGAAGCATGTTTGATGTTTGAATGAGTATGAGTATATATGCCTAACTTGTGACCGTGATTCTATGTTGCCTACTTAAATGTTTGATTTGGGGTCTTATGGGTTTAATGACCTTAGTAAACTATTTATTCATGTTAGTATGGATATAGGAGAGTATTGAGGCCAACGGCTTCTATTAGGGGTGTAAGTGGTTCGGTTTGGTTTGGTTTATGTCAAAACCACAAACCGAACCACCTCCTAGTGGTTCCAAAAATCTCAAACCAAACCGAACCGAGTAAGACTTGGAACCGAACCACTCGGTTTGGTTTGGTTTGGTTTGGTTCGGTTTTGTGGTTTAAATAAATTATTTTTAATGAAATTAACCAACATTAAATGTAACAATAAAAATAATATTTTAATTTGTAATTAACATCAAAATTATGAAATAATCTACTAACAACAAATTATCATAAATAAAACAATACAAATTCTAAAATAAACATAAACAATGGAAGAAATAATAGTTCTCCAATAATCAAGATTTTGTTTGGTTTAGTATCAGTCTATATATATATATATATATATATATATATATATATATATATATATATATATATATATAATATGAATAAATCAAAGGTTCAAAATCGTTAATAAATGTAACATAATATATATATTATATAATAAATAAATAAAAATATATAGGGTGGTTTGGTTTGGTTCGGTTTTGTTTGGTTTGGTTCGATACCAAAAACCATGAACCGAACCGAACCGTATGGTTTTCCAATTATTGAAACCGAAACCGAACCGTCTTCAACCAAAACCGAACCAAACCGACTGGTTTGGTTTGGTTTGGTTCGGTTCCGTGGTTTGGTGGTTCCGATTTACACCCCTAGCTTCTATACCCTAATTTTTGAAAGATTGATTATGACTCAACGGAGTTGACCATTGGGTTAGTATGACATTAAGGAGTAATATGCCTAAGTCCTACGAATTTTGGGGTAGTATTAATGGAGGTTAAGCCTCCAAGCATTTTAAAGTGTATGAAGAACACTTGATGATTAGAGCCTTGATTTTTATCTCTAATGTGATTATGTGCTAGTTGTGAAGTAAAAGCATGACTAGATGATTGTAGAGTACATGCCTACTTATTTGAGCATATGATAATGTATTACGTGTGCTTGAAGTTTGAGTCCGCCGAGTCGGTTTGTTGAGTCTTTGGGGCGGGGCGATGCATCATCTTCACGAATTGTGAGATTCGTGATTTTGATGGATCGCCGCGCCGGATTGCACACCCCTCTATCGATGGCCACGGTAGGGAAGTAGTTGATCTCGGTTGTAGTATGGAAACATGACTTGGATAACTATCGAACTCGGCGGAAATGTCTCGGGGACGTCGATATCCACGAAAGGGATATCGAGGACACATAAAGGTTTTGCACGTGTTTTTGCAGGAGCGACACGGCGGAGGAAATGGTAACGGTATCATATCCCTTTTTATATGAATTGACTCACAAGTGCTTATATGTGAATAATGTGCTACGTGAATATGATATGATATGAAATGATGGTTGAATGAATTAATGAAATGTTATACTTGTTGATAACATGATACTTGAAATTCATAAGTATGAGTACCTTGACATAATTATTTATGAAATGTATATTATGCCAATTGCATGAAATATTATTGTTGAGCATGATACCATGACAGGAAGTTATGTTAGTAACTTGCTAAGTCTTTATGACTTACTCCTATTTGTTTTGATTGTTTTCCCTAGATCCGAGCCGAGCGAGCGGTTCGAAGTGAGTATCGATTTGCGTTGGAGAAGCTTTTGACGAGGTTGCTACCTTGTAATTTTAGAATCCTTTCTTTTGGCAAGGATTTATGGGAACATAAAGTTATATAAACTTTATGAGGGGTAGCAAGACTTTATGTGTTTGATTATTAGTACTTATGTTAATTAGTACTTAATCCGTTGGGAGCCGACATGTGTTAGTTGTGCCTTATGTAATTTGATGATCATGCTTTAGTTGTTTTAACCATGTATTGGTTAGTTTATTATGTTTGTTATCCGGCATGTTTTTAGTCGTTAATCATGTTAGACTACAGTTGTAGACTTAGTTTAATGTTGGGTTCCGGCCGTAAGGTCGCCGATGACTTGGTTATAATTGCCATAAATTATTATACGTGCTTATTGTTGCGTCACATGATTTTATTTTTGGACCTAGAGATTCATTATCTCTAAGGTTCTGTTAGTTTGAGCTTGTTAGCTTGGGCGCCACTGTTTAATTATATTACGCTTCCGCATGTGTTAAAGTTTTTGGCGTACCGCCGTTATGGCCTTACCTGTTATTTGTTATCTTGTGTGTTTTTGACGACACGACCTCGGGGTCTCGTATTGGGACTCGGGTCGGGTCGCCACAGTAAGCAATTACTTTCCCATTCTGCATTAGCACACAACCCAAACCTTTTTGTGATGCATCACTATAAACCACAAATCCTCCTGTCCCTGATGGTAGAGCAAGGATTGGGGCTGACAGTAGTTGATTTTTCAGCTCTTGAAAGTTGGTCATACACTCAGCTGTCCACACAAACTTCGTGTTTTTCTGCGTAAGTTGAGACAACGGCCCTGCTATCTTTGAAAAACCCTCAACAAACCGACGATAATACCCTGCTAGACCCAAGAAACTTCGAACTTTAGTAACCGTTGTGGGTCTCTCCCAATTTACAACGGCTTCAATTTTGGCTGGGTCCACTGAAATACGCTCATTCGAGACCACATGTCCTAAGAAAGCTACCTTCTCCAACCAGAATTCACATTTTTTGAACTTAGCATACAACTTCTCTTCCCTTAAAATTTGTAGTACTGTTCTTAAATGTTGCTCATGCTCCTCCCGAGTCTTCGAGTAGATCAAGATGTCATCAATGAATACTATTACACATCGATCTAGAAACTGCTTGAACACCCTATTCATCAGATCCATAAATGCAATGGGCATTCACAACCCGAATGGCATAACCAAAAACTCGTAGTGCACATACCTTGTCCTGAAAGCTGTTTTTGAAATATCTTCCTTCCTGACCTTTAGTTGGTGATAGCCCGAACGAAGGTCTATCTTGGAGAAATAACGGGCACCCTGTAACTGATCAAACAGATCGTCAATGCGAGGCAACATGTACTTATTTTTCACCGTGACTCAATTCAACTCGCGGTAATCAATACACAGCCTCATAGATCCATCCTTCTTCTTCACGAACAACACTGGAGCGCCCCAAGGTGATACGCTTGGCCTGATCAGGTCCTTTTCCAACAGCTCTTGTAACTGATCCTTTAATTCCTTCAATTCTGTTGGTGCCATCCGATACGGTGCCTTAGAGATGGGCGCCGTCCCGGGCACCAAATCAATCCCAAACTCTACTTCTGGTCCCGTGGAAGGCCGTGTAGGTCTTCCGGAAAACATCCGAAAATTCCCTAACCACGTAGTGATTCTAAGGTGACCCCTTCTTTACTGGTGTCGATGATGGAGGCTAAGTAACCCTGACATCCTTTTCTTAAGAGTCGCCTTGCCCTTAACGATGAAATAAAGCCCGACAACACCATCAGTTTAGACCCCTTAAACTTGAACTTTGGTTCACCCGGAATACAAAACACCACTTCTTTTTCAAAACAGTTGACCCTAGCGTGATAAGAAGTTAACCAATCCATCCCTAGAATCAAATCAAAATCTTGCATATCTAAAGGGATCAAATCAATAGGCATTTCTCTATGCTCTAATTTCAAAGAACATGATCTAAACACAGATGTGATAAGAATGTATTCTTTCGTCAGGGTGTCAATAATCAAAACCTCATCTAGGTTCTGGGGTGCCAATTTCATTCGACGTGCAAGCGAAACAGGTATAAAAGAGTGGGTTTCACCAGGTTCAATCAAAACATAAGCATCACTGGAATATAATTGCAAGGTACATGTCACCACATCATTTGTTGCCCGAGCATCCTTAGCATTCATAGCATACACACGCCCATGCCCCTTTGGTTTCTCCTTGTCTCCACTTGTGGCTCCTTTGATGAAGGTGTTTTTGTTTGGCTAAGAGCAATTTTAACCAAGTGCCCCATCTTCCCCCAATTGAAGCACGCCCCAGAGTTCCAATAACAAGAATGTGTCTGGTGCTTACCTCCACAACTACGACATAAGGGGTTCACTTCTCGGTTCCGGTTCTGGACTTGATTCTGCTGACTCTGATGATACGACTGGTTTCTAGATGGTTGAGCTTCACTCCTAAAATGGTTATTTTCAGTAGCCCTTCGTTTATTCACATTACTCACATTCCCTTGGCCACTTGGTTGACCACGGAACTTACCCGAATTATCACTCCGCCTCCCCTCAGTGCTCATCTCTTTCCTCTGGTAAGCTTTCGAATCACGTTCAATCACTCTGGCACGGTCCACCACCTCCGCATAAGTCGCTAGCTGTAGTGGTACCAACCGATAACTAATCTTACCATTAAGACCCCTTTCGAAGTTTCTTGCTGATCGATGTTTTAATTAATCTTTTTCCTTGCAAGTGGACAAGACTATTATAGAATAGTATTGGAAGCAAGGGTCGAAACCCACAGAGACAAGTGATCACAAATAGTGCAATTTATTGATAGCAAATTATTAATTTAAAGGGAGTTTTTATATTTAATTCTATTCTAAACTACTATTTATATCTAGCTGTTTAACTAATTAGCAGTAGTAACAAGTATGAAGATCTTATGGTGGGTGGCAATCTAGGATTCTGGGTTTCACTTGTATCTCTTTTATGTTCAATTCATAATAATGTCATTCAATGTCCTGGGTTCGTTCACTAAAGATAGATATAGTCTGTTGAACAATTGGTTTAACCTCCATCCCCACAAAATTCATCCATTCTATATCCTAAGCACAAGAACTGTAAATCTAGCTGTCACCTAGATTTATGATCTATCTGTCACCTAGATCATGTATGAACCTGGTCCTAACTTATCACTCTCGTGCATCGATAGGTCAAATTTATTGTGTTGGTGAGCCAGTGTACGACATATGCACATTGGTCATGCAGTTATCCGCACCTCTAAGCCTTTATTATTTGCGATTACATTCATTTGTTCAAAGCAAAATAATATAGGGATTGATAAACAACACAATCAACAAGCATTGAAAGAACATATATAAAAATCAAAACATAATTTTGATACAAGTTACCTCCCACCTCCTAGATTATGGATGATTTAGATCATCATAGACAATGAACAGCACATGGAGATGATCAGATACATGATTTGATCTTCAATACTTGAAATTACACCATCTAACTATGTTATACAATCTAAAAACTACCTAAAATCAACCTAAGAGAGCTTCTAGCCGTCCTCTCTCCTCCTGGCTCGGCATCTGACTTCTATATATACTCGGGAGTTGTAATTCAATCGAATGACTGAGTGAAAATCCGAAATAGTCGTATTCTGACCACCTTGCGGTCGCAAGGTGTTGGGTACCTTGCGTCCGCAAGGTCTCCAGTATGTCCGGCCTTTGGAATTCTTGACTTCTGCCTTGTGACCCGTACTGCCTACCTTGCGGTCGCAAGGTCTGAGGCACCTTGTGTCCGCAAGGTGTCCAGAATTGACAGCTTCCGTTCTTTCTTCATTTTTCCTCTTTGGCCCTTCTTGAAATTTGCACTTAAAACCCTGGAGTTTCGCATATTTTCACTATTAACCCTAAAACTTACAAAACTCACCGAAAACATATATTAGTAGCCAAAAGCCTTGTGAAATAGCATAATTTAAGTCTTGGAAACATATAAAATCGACGTATAAAATACATCGATCAAATACTCCCAAACTTAAACTTTGCTCGTCCACGAGTAAACAATAAACTTATAAATACAAAAGCATATAAATAACAAAAATTAAAATCTTTTTGGACGGTGACACTATTTACACTCCTCTATAAACCCACAATCTCAAGGAGACTCTTTCGAGTGACTCGACTATGCAGATAAATACAAAACATAAAATCTTTTTGGCTTCATCTCAAGTTATAAGTGTATGGTATGCAAGTAATCTCAGTTCGATGCTCACCACATGTATGCAGGCTTAGTCATATAAAACCAACTGACCTTTTCTTAAAATTGCTACTACTTCTAATTTCTCCATGTGTGTGTGTGATCATCAGTCTTAAAGAATATCTTGACTAAAACAGTTTTATTAAGCTAAACACCACATTCATATGAAAATCAAAGTTTAATAGAAAATCATGCATTAAGAATTATGAGATCTACCATCCAAACCCGGTCAATTACAGACAGAAATGTCCCAAGGATTTAAAAGATTTATACATCCATCTCATGCACTTCTATGTATGCCATATAATCCTCTCTTATCCCAATTACTTGTAATAGCTAAGATTATGCTAACACAGTGAGCTTTAGAGTGAATAATAGTGAACATGAAGGATTTTATCAATTCCATGTTACTCACTTGACAGTTAAAACAACATAAGCATTGGCAAGAAGATCATTAGGTCTTTATTTAGCTTGTAATGTAAGGCCTAGGTGTTGGGGGATTTGATGGAAAGGAATTGGAATTCAAAGTGAGAGAGTAAGATTACCCTTTATCCCTCATACTTCCAAGCAAAAGGAAGTTTTCTCTATTTAGGCTAGGACCTGCAAAGACTACAAGTGGAGGGGTGCTTTTCGTTACTTTTCACTTTTCTTCTTTCTCCCCCCCAAACTTGTTTTGAGCAATATATATTTCTAAAAATATCACATCATTCTTATCAGCAGAATTTTTCTAATATATTTTTCTCTTGAAAGCTATGCTTCCATTTGAATCTTTGTTATACTCTTCTTCTTCCGTTTCATTTTTCGTCGATACATAATTCTCTTTTTTTTTTTCGACGACGGAAAGAAGAAGTCTTCCGAAAAATAGCCTAACTAAAAAGAATTGGTTCTTCCAGAATTCAATTTCCCACCCACATCTGTAAAAACCCTAGTTTATTGCTTGCTTGTTTATTGCATGAGTTCATACATTCATAATCATCATTAGTATGTTAACTTAGCTCACTTATATGTTTAAAGTCGATAGCATGTTCATTGACGTCGTTTGGGATGCTCGATGCACCTTTCCTTCACGAGTTGCTTTGAAACTGGTTTGTGTTTTATGTTGTAAACACTTGGATAAATGTTAGAGACCACTCATAACATCATTAACACGCTTTAGATGTTGGTTGAATGCTAGTTGCATCGTCGGTTTGGTTGCTAGTTTGATTCTAGGGTTAACCGTTCTTCGTTTAACCTTTTCGGTTGTTGTTTGGGAGTGTTCTGTCTAAGTTCTTAGCCTTGTTTGAGTAGGGTTTGATCATTGATTTACCTTGGTTATGTTTTAGAGGACTTTAAGGTTGAATTCTAGACCATTTCGTGCATTGGAGGACTTGAGGGTGCAAGGGGGAGAGACCTAGAACTTGCGAGGGAGTAAAATGGAAATGTTGTGGAGTGCAGACTTGATGCGGTCGCATCATGATGCTACCATGCGACCGCATGGTGCCAGAATCAGGTTACAGGAATTTTTTGCATTTCACCAAAGTTGACCAACTTAACCCCACCCAAACCCAACCTAACCCACCCTAAACCACCCTAGTTCGTCCCAACTAGCCTCCCTTGCATGCTTGACAAGTTTTGGGTTATTTGGATGCATGTACAACACTTGGCAAAGAAAGACCTCCAACATGCAAAGCCATGCAATGGACACCTTCCCCCACCCCACTTCAGCCAAACATTGACCAAATACCTCCACTAAGCCTTCCTAATCAGCCATCATCTTCCAAATTCGTGGCTGAACATTTCCTACAAGTTCTAGAGAGTTTATTCAAGGTTCTTGAGTGTTCAACAATGGTGGCCAACTCTTGAAGAAGCCATTTCCAAAACCGAACCGTAGAAGTGAAGAGGAGGGCAAGGAGAACACATAGCCACCCTTGCATGGACGTTTTGTACTTCTTTTAGGGCTTTTTTAAGGTGAGTTACAACATATCTTCTTATTTATTTTAGCCTCATTGACCCTAGGGAAAACAATCTTGCTATATGAGGTCAATAAGAGCACTTAGGACTTTGTAGAGATGCCATATTCTAGAGTATGCTATATGATGAATTTTAGTTGTATGAACAGATTGTAAACATATTATAAACCATGATTATGATGTCATTTAGGTGTAGTAATGCATGATAAATCATTCCATCTTGTTGTTTAAGCATTGGGAGCATGTTTGATGAAATAGTTAGGCTTGTAGAGATGCTATGTTCACGTACATGTTAAATGCTACATTTTTAGTTGTATGATCAGATTATAAACAGGTTATAAACCATGTTTAGGATGTTGTTTATGTGTGATAATGTATGATAAATCACCCTACTTTGTTGTTTAAGCATTGGGAGCATGTTTGATGAAATAGTTAGACTTGTTGAGATGTTATGTTCACGTATACGCTAAATGCTACATTTTTAGTTGTATGATCAGATTATAAACATGTTATAAACCATGTTTAGGATGTTATTTATGTGTGATAATGTATGATAAATCACCCTACTTTGTTGTTTAAGCATTGGGAGCATGTTCGGTGAAATAGTTAGGCTTGTAGAGATGCTATGTTCACGTATATGCTAAATGTTATATTTTTGGTTGTATGATCAGATTATAATCATGTTATAAACCATGTTTTTTATATTATTTATGTGTGGTAATGTATGATAAATCACCCTACCTTGTTGTTTAAGTGTTGGGTGCATATTTGATGAAATGACAAGAATGTATATGCCTAGTTTGTGACTTTGATTCTATGTTTCATACTTGATTGTTTGATTGGGGTTTTATGGGTTTAATGACCTTAGTAACCTATTTAATTACGTTAGTATGGACATAGTGAGGCCAATGGCTTCTATACCATAATTTTGAATGTTTGATTATGACTCAACGGAGTTGACCATTGGGTTAGTATGACATTAAGGAGTAATATGCCGAAGTCCTACGAATTTTGGGGTAGTATTAATGGAGGTTAAGCCTCCAAGAATTTTAAAGTGTATGAAGAACACTTGATGATTAGAGTCTTGATTTATCTCTAATGTGATTATTTGCTAGTTGTGAATTAAAAGCATGACTAGATGATTGTAGAGTGCTTGCCTACTTATTTGAGCCTATGAATATGAATTACGTGTGCTTGAAGTTTGAGTCCAGCTGGAGTCGGTTTGTTGAGTCTTTGGGGCGGGACGATGCATCATCTTCACGAATTGTGAGATTTGTGATTTTGATGGATCGCCGCGGATTGCACACACCCTCTATCGATGGCCACGGTAGGGAAGTAGTTGATCTTAGTAGTAGTATGGAAACATGACTTTGATAACTATCGAACTCGAGCGGGAAATGTCTCGGGACGCCGATATCCACTAAAGGGATATCGAGGACACATAAAGGTTTTGCACATGTTTTTGCAGGAGCGACATGCGCGGAAAAAGGGTAACGATATCACATCCCTTTTGTATGAATTGACTCACGAGTGCTTATATATGAATAATGTGCTACGTGAATATGATATGATATGAAATGATGGTTGAATGATTTAATGAAATGTTATACTTGTTGATAACATGATATTCAAGATTGATAGATATGAATGCCTTGACATGATTATTTATGAAATGTATATTATGCCAATCGCATGAATTATTATTGTTGAGCATGATGCCATGACAGGAAGTTATGTTAGTAACTTGATAAGTCTTTATGACTTACTCCTATTTGTTTTGATTGTTTCCCTAGATCCCGTGACGGTCAGTGATTATCGTTTTACATTGAAGAAGCTTTGGCAAGTTGCTACCTTGTAAATTTTAGTACCTTTTTCTTTTGGCAAGGGCGAGAACATAAAGTTATATAAACTTTATGTGGGGTATAAGACTTGATTGTTTGATTATTAGAACATTTTATTAGTACTTAATGTTTTGAGGCCCAAGCATATGTTAGTCGTGCCTTATGTATTTATGATGCTCATGCTTTAGTTGTTTTAACCACGTATCGGTTTCTTTAATATGTTTATTATCCGACATGTTTTTAGCCGTCAAGCATGTTAGACTAGAGTTGTAGACTTAGTTTAATATTGGGTTCCGGCCGTAAGCGTCGCCGATGACTTGATATATAATTGCTATAAATTGTTATATGTGCCTATTGTTGCGTCACATGATTTTATTTTTGGACAAGAGATTCATTATCTCTAAGGTTGTATTAGTTTGAGCTTGTTAGCTCGGGCGCCACTGCTTAATTATATTACGCTCCGCATAAAGCAAGTTGCGTACCGTTATGGCCTTACCCACTATTTGCTACTTTGTTTTGTTATGTGCCTTTTGAAAGCGGCACGACCTTGGGGTCTCGCTCGAATCCGGGTCGGGTCGCCACAACATCGCACTCTCAAAGGGTAGGCTAAAAGTGTATGCTTTAGGGTTACAAGCACGTGGGTAATAGAACGATGGCTTAACGTAAAGCTTAAATAGTGTGCTAAAGACACTCCATTCTTTTTTCATTAGGCTCAATCTTACTAGGGGATATTTTTAATATAGGTCAGGGAATATTTAGGCTCTAACGATC
>JABEVN020002491.1:0-21267 GCA_013146195.2 Codonopsis lanceolata
GGTGAATATTATGATATTGTGATTCAATATTTATGGATTTTCATAAAGTTAGCTCATTAGAGTAAGAGCACTTAGTGCAGAATGAGACTAGGAAGACTCCATAAATTGTGAAAGGGTTAAGGATTAAGGATGAGATGTTGCGAGCAATTTATTTTGTTACGACTTCGGATTTTTCGAGGCGTGGTTTTATACTACGAAAAAGTTAAATGTTAAGGAACGCACTTTGAGAGGACCTCGAGGAATATTAAGGTTGATGATGTGGTTAGAGGATGGTAGTACCTCTGAGCGTATAAAATCAAGTAGACTAATAAGCGGAGTGATGCTTTTACCTAAAATCATAGATGAAAAGGTGATAATTTGTTATATAAATTTCGTTTGAGAAATGGGACACCGAGTGTAGGTGTTGAACAATATAGACAAGTGTTTAGTTGATGGTGGTGATCACATTAGAATGGATTGCCTTAAATTGAGGATTAATGACTCTAAGAGCGCTAATAAGCGATCTAGTGACCCTTAGTGAAATGGTTATAGGCGAGCTAGGGTTTGAGGTTGTATGCGTGCGTGGCGGTTGGCCATTCGGAGTTTGAGACCTACCTTGGATAGGAGGTAATTAAGTATACGGATATTATGGTTGCTATTATCGCCGTTATGAGTGCCGTTGTATCGGTATCTCATACGCATTGATACATACATTGCATTGTGTGTTGAAATTAATTATTTTGTTTCCTCGATTTATGGTTATTATTGAGGAGGATGTCCGTATGGGATTGGTTCTGATTTTGGTTGAAATTTTGACTCGTCGGTGAGCGATCGATTGCGATAGTAATACGGTTATGTAAGCCTATATGGATGGCGATGTTATACATATGTGAATATTGAATATGTGATAATGCTGAGTGGTAAATACTAGTGGTGCGTTAAATTTGTATGCTATAGAGATATGTGTCTGATAAAATAATTGTACTTTGTTGTGTGATTTTATGCGAGTAGGGCGGCTTGAATTACGATCGATACTTAGTGGTTTTGAGATGGATTACGGTTATTACGAGTAAGTATACCGTTAAATCGCGACTAATAGGGTGCCGTTACCGCGCGAGTATTTCGTGTGTGTTTTGTCGAAGACAAGATTTTGGTTAAGGTAATGATAAACTTCTGAGTTTTTGATGGTTGTGTGTACAAGAGTAAATATTAACTCTTTTCCTTGAGTTTACTATGAAAATATTATTAGTAGTATACTCGATATACGGAGGACCTAATTGTTAGAACTTCCATTGCTTAGTGAATTACCACGATGGAAATTTATGAGTATGTTTTTGTCGGTTTTGTGTTATGATTATGCACGATTGAATTGGCAATCACTTGTGTAATGGTTGTTTGGTTAATATGCATGGTTATGAGTTACCGAAATATATGGATTATATGAGTTGCATAAATTGCATGAATTACATAAAGTATATGCGTTAAAGTATGATGATACTTGGTAATTGCATATCCGTTTACATGATATATGTGTATACATGTAGCATTGCTAAATATAGGAATCTTAGCATTCGCTTGAGGATTAATTTATGGGTGAAATGTAAATGTTGTATGTAGAATATAAGCATGACTAGTATTAACACATGTATTGTATTTGTGATGGGAATTAACATATGGCTTTTATGTGAGTATGCATGGTAGATGCATTTTGTTAAAAGAAAAGACATGGTTTATAAAGTAATACATATGTCTAACGGAAATAGTTGTTTTGAGTATGAGCATGCTTATATGCATTAGTAAGCAATGTAATTTGTTTAGAATATAGCATGATAAAATCTTGATTCTCATGCCTTATGAATATGCCATGATTACCTTTGTTGCATGATTATGTGAGGCTTAGTAAGGATGCTTAAGATTTTTCTCATAACCCTTCGCATCCTTGCGAGAAAGCTTTTGAAATCCAATTTAGCCGGTACCCTAAATTGGTGATCAAGAGGTTCGTTGGTGGACTAGGATTGGTAGTAGCGAGGTTAGAAATTGACTAAACCTCTTACGGAAAGAAAAGGAAAATAAATGGAATAAAATTTTCACATGATGCTCTTATGTGCATTGTCTATGATTTGGAAGTTGCGAGCATGACTTGCATGATCTGAATGTTAACTTATTTGTTTAGAAGTGTGTTGTGGAACACTCTTCCTTAAATTAATGAATTGCTCTATCGGCCATTTTACCTCTCATGACTTTGAATTCTTGTATTTATATTTCATGTTGTAGCTCAGAAGCAAATAGTTTCGGAGACTTATGTTTATAAAGTCTTTGAATACGCTCAGGGATATATTTGGAATTCACATGCTTAATTAATTAGTCATGGAATTTGTGAATGTGGGATTTTTTGGTAGTTTGGTTTTAGCTCCTGGATGAGTGGTAAGATAGTAGAACTCGGAGGCGAGTCTAGGTTTGTGGTTCGAGTGGGGATAAGTATGAGTTCACGATGAACCAAGATGGATTTTCGACTTTCAAGAGTAAAGTTTGTGTTCCTTCGTTGATGATGTGCCCAGGGACAAATAGTTTCGATAGCGAATGTTTATGGTATGCTTAAACTTGTTATCTTTTAAACTTTGGGGTTTGTGTACAAGATTGGTTAGTCTTGCTCATATGTGTTTCGCGACTCGAATATGAGTCATAATATTTCAATCTAAAGAGTTTTATGTGGTTGTGCCTATTAAGAGGTTTTGAAACCCGAGTTTGGGATCACGGTTTTGATCCTCATATACTGGTTTGGTTATTGTGATGGTAGACTCGGAGGCGAGTCTAGGTTTATGGTTTTGAGCATCGAGTGTTTACTCGGATTGTGAGACACCGTAGTGGTGTCTGGGTATTCCATGTTGAGGTGATGACCTAGCATTGGTTTGAGATCTGATCTAGAATCGGGACGAATTCTTTTAAGGAGAGGATGTAAGATCCGATTCGGTTAGCAATTGCGTGCTGCTCGCATTTCTTCTTTGGTTGATTGCTTGTTTGGTTGTGAGAGAGTCTAAATGTGTATGAGAGACCACATTAAGACTAAAACACTTTTAGGAGATGTCATTTAGTGGTTGACTTGTTAAAGTCAAAGTCGTAACCCGACGATAGTCGAAATGCGGCGCGATTGAGAGTTTATGCGGGTTTGTGTTTCGACCTCGATTTGGTCCCAGGATCTTTACATGATGATTAAATAACATGTTTAGATGTGTTAGACTTCTAATTGGATGTATTCCATAAGTCTCGTGAAGTTTTGACGCCTCGAGAATAGCAATTCTCCTTATCGCGTAGTTTGAGATGGAGCCAGGCGAGCGTCTCGTCTTTCGAAACCTATTTCCCTATCATTGAGCATCATCGAGAGGCATTCAGGCCTATTTTGTAGCCCTAATAAGTGTTTACAATCATGGGTTATTACCCGTCGGTTTTCATTCATTCGGCGCTTAGATAGCAAGTAGTTACGTCTTGCGTCGGTTTGCCCAGTTGTTTCGGGTGTTGTTTATGAGAGTCTAGACCTACTTTAAAATTGGTTTGAGACTTGGATGGACTAGTTTAATGTTTGAGGACTTTAAGGGTTCAATTGTGAGCCATTTGAAGCATTTAGACTCGAGAGCAGCCGAGAGGCGGGATCGAGGTGGACAAAAACCCTAATTGCTTTGAAATAGGGGTGATGCGGTCGCATCACCCATGCTAACGACATGAGGGTCTGTTCGAGATGTCGAATTTTTTTGCTTTTGATTTGTCGAATTGTTTGACCATTTAACCCATTTTAAACCACAATTTGACCCAATTACTTAACTAATCTAATCCTAACATCTATTAGGAGATTAGAGGGTAATTAGTGACTTAATTAGTGAATTAATCCCCATATAAAACCCCAAATGCGCGCTTTCTCTTCATTATTCGGCCAAGGCGAAAACTTCTTCCCCTCTTCTCTCTTCTTGCAAACTTCAGGAGCACTCAGGGGCTTGAGAGAGAGCTTGAGGAGATTCAGGGTCTTGAAGGTGAGCTTGGAGGCCATTAATGGAGTCTTCTTCTTCCCATTCTACTGAAGTTGAAGAGAGACACCATTGTTAGGGCACAAATTCTCAGCTTGTTAGGGCTAAGCTTTGGTAAGTTTCTACCTTCCTTCCTCTTCTTTTTAGGCTCCATTGACCCTAGGGAATCAACCATGTGTGCTATGTGGGTCAATGGAAGCCATTGTTAGGGTTTCTAGAAGATGTATGAACCGGATTTCAAGTTTATGTTAGAGCTTGATTGGCCTATGTGAGACCATGCCTATGTGAAATTCATGTTCTAAATTGCCTATTGAACTTGATTATGTTGATTTTCATGAAGATTGATGTTGGTTTGGTTGAGATTCTTGGAGGGTGTCTTGCCCTAATTTTGTTTTAGCTTGCAAATTGATGATGTAAGCTTGATTAATGTGTTTTATATGCTTAATAGAGTATATTAAACTTTGCTATATGAATTGATTATGGGTATTGAGCTTGGATGACAAAGATGCTTGGAAGGGGATTTTCCCCAAATTGTATTTGGCTTGTTAAAGATGATGGTAAGCCTAATTAGCATGTTATACATGTTTAGTGGAGTTTATTGAACTTAGTTGTGTTGATTAGCCATGAGTATTGAAATTGGTTTGGTTGAGATGCTTGGAGGGTGATTTGCCCTAATTTGGTTTTAGCTTGCAATCTAATGATGTTAGCTTGATTAATATGTTTTACAAGCTTAATAGAACATATTGAACCATGTGGTGAATTTTAAATCATGAATTGAACGTTATGATTGGTATGATGACTTGGATGATATTATGCACAAGATGGCTAAATTATTCTAAGTTGCATTGTTAATTAGTTTGTTGGGTTTATATGAGTATATTGAACATTGGGATTGTGGTTTTGGGCGATAGTTATGAACATAGGGGGTTGATGAAGCCTAAGCTTCTCATCCTTGAATTTTCGGAAAAACTTAGATTGAACTCAACGGAGTTAACCTTTGGGTTAGTATGAATCCTAGGAACTATAATTTTAAGTCCTACGGAATTTTGGGTAGAATTCATGGAGGTTGAACCTCCAAGAAGTTTTGAAGTGTGTGAAGCACACTTGATTATGATTATGATTCTCGGTTGTGTTGTTTATGCTAGTTGTGGATGAATTGCATGACTAGTTTGATAGTAGAGTGTTTACCTACTTGTTTTGAGCATATGAGTATATATTACTTGTGCTTGGGTTTGAGTCAGTTGAGTCGGTTTGGTTGAGTTTTGGTGGGACGATACATCGTCTTCACAATTGTGAGATTCGTGATCGCGATGGATCGCCGTCTTGGGATTGCACACCCTCCATCGATGGCCACGGTGGGGAAGTAGTTTATCTTAGTTGTAGTAATACACATGACTTTGATAACTATGGAACTCGGCGGAGCTGTCTCGGGGCGTCGATATCTGAGAGGATATCGAGGGCACATAAAGGTTTTGCACGTGTTTTTGGAGGCGACAGCGGAGGAATTTGGGTAATGGTATCATATCCCTTATACATGAATTGTTTCACAAGTGCTTAAGTGAATAACGTGCTTGGTGAATTGGATATGATATGATGTTTGTTTTGGTTTCTTACATGTTATACTTAATAGATAACATATGGATTAATGTTGTTAAGCATGTATGCTATCACATGAGTATTATTGGAATGTGGTTTTATGCCAAAGGTATAGATCATTATGGTTAAGTTATATGCCTTGACATGAATATTATGGGAAGGCTATGTTATAACAATAGCATGAATTACTTGTTGTTATGTTAATATGCTTTATCATGAATATTATTCGGATATGGCATTATGTTAAAAGCGAGGTATTGTTGTTAAGTTTATATGCCTTGACATGTAAATCATCGGAAGGCTATGTTATATCAATAACAAAATTATGATCGTTAAGCATATAATTGTCTTGACATGGGTTTTAATGAAATGTTATACTACAATGATAACATGTTTTATTTATGTTGAGCATGGATGCCATAACATGATTTTTATATAAGGTTATTTCATGACGATAGCATGATGTGAATTATGATTGAGTATTATGCCATGATAGGAAGTTACGGTTAGTAACTTACTAAGTCATTGTGACTTACTTTTATTTGTTGGTTGTGATTCCTAGATCCAGAGCGCTCGGCGGATCCAAGTAAATCGAAGGTTACGTTGGCAAGGAATTCTTTTGGAAAGGTTGCTACTTAGTTGTTGGTTTTGTTTTGGTGAGGTCGTTGGGAAGATGAAGTTATGTAAACTTCATGATTGGGTAGCAAACTTAATGTGATTTGTAATGTTGTAATTATGTGTTAGCCTATTCTTTTGGTAGCCAACCGGTGGTGGTTGTGCTTGTTATATGTTAGTAGTTAAACTTTCATATATTTTAAGTTGTTAGTACATATAATTGTTAGTACTTATTTTGTTGTATTGGTTTTAGTCGTCTTGGCGGTTAATGGTGTTATGTTTAGCATGTTAAATTGCTAGTTTAATATGATGTTTGTTCTCCGGCATGTTTTAGCCGTCGAGTTGTTAGACTAGAGTCTTAGACTTAGTTTAATGTTGGGTTCGACGTAGTAGCCCGATGACTTGGTTTATTTTATGCTCTATATTGAATTGCATAACAGGGAGTTTGTTCTACGTGCCCAATGTTGCGACACTTGAGTCGATTTTGGGCCGAGAGATTTACTATCTCTTTGGTTGTTTTAGTTTGAGCTTGTTAGCTCGGCGCTTGTTATGTTATATTTTGCTTCCGCGTATGTTTTGAGTTGTCGGTGTATCGCCGTTATGGCCCTACCATTATTTGTTACTTGTTGTTGTTAATTGTTTCCTTGGCGGCACGACCTTGGGATTTCGTATTGAAATCCGGGTCGGGTCGTCACAGTTGTTGTGCTGCTCCTTCAATACACAATGTTAAACTGGTTCGTGACATGATACACGTGATTGATACATCGACATACTGAGTGGCTACGCCTCAAAAGGAAGCCCTTTCTTAGTCTAGTTTAGCATAATCCATTCGCTCTATTGGTGACGAGATGGGCTAACTTCCCCTGACTCACGGGGCCAACAAAGGGAGGTGTGTGAGGTCCCCGAATGCGGCGATTCATGGCAGACCACGAATTATCACGATTACATTGTGATAAGCGATGTATTGTCCTACCCGTGACATAAAAAACCAATCCAAATAAAGCCAACTGGACTTTTATCCAATGCACAAGTAGATATTTACTCGCATGCTCAAATAAGAACCAAGTCCGACAGGGGCAGACTCACCAAATCAAGTAGGTCATAAAGCTCTACACACCAATTGAACAATGCACATATTTGCACGTACTTAACAAATCCAACTAACTTATAAGTTTAGTCCAAGAACCACATATTGAGGTACTCATAATCCTCAAGTCATCACCCAATCAAAATAAGAATAAAAGCTCAAGAAATCACAATATGAGGTCTACTATAGTCCTCTACTCAAGATTTCACCAAAGACTATTACTTTAGTCTAAGTACAACCACAAATCAATGCTTAGCATTTTAGCTTCACTTAAAGGTACACCGGACCCAACCATAGTCCCAATCATCATATATACTCGACTTCCTCAATGCTATACTCAAGAACATCAAGACTACCCCGTAGTCATTCCCTCGCAAGTGCAATCATGTGCACGCAACCAAATTCCTTAATGAGAGAATTCATTCATTAATCGTCTCTTAAAATACTCGAGGCCATAGGTTGGTCTCCAATGCTTCGTGCTCTACAAGCATGCTCTAAACAAATTCCCAATAGGACTCTATAACATGAGTGTCTCAATTGGACGCCAGACGAGATACTCGGGTGCACGCAAACGTAACCAAACAAGACCCGAACATCGTACGGTTTCAACCAACGACTTGTTATCATATTTTTGGCCTTATAATGACTCCGTTGAGTCTTAATTCTTCATTTCATTCTTTATGTGTTTCATAAACCCACGATTAAACATTTCATTCATATATACAACAAAATCCCAAAATTCATTCGGGCTTGATTCCTAAGCCTAAAAATCCAAGAACTCATCATAATCATAGTCAAATGAAACCCGAATGTCGTAGGATTTCAACCCGAGTTCATTAACACATTATTGAACTTATTACGACTCCGTTGAGTCTAAATACTAATTTCATTCTTGACACATTTCATCAATCTCAACATTAACACCCACTTTAATTAACAACAATTTCTCCAATAATTCGGGCTTGATTCTCAAGCCCTAAAATTTACAAAAAAACCCAACATAAATCATAACCCATTTCTTTCAACACATAATACCATTCAAATCATTTCATTCATGCTATTAACAAGTTCATATTTCCAAAAATCCCCAAAATGGGCATACATAGCATATCAAGTGTTCATTGCCCACAAATAGCACATAAGTTGTTTTCCTTCGGGCTAATGAACCAAAATAAAAAGAAAGTAACTTAACTAGCTCGGATGAAAACACCAAAGAACGAAAGTCCTATCGGTGAACTTGTTCTACTCGTCGAGGGCTTCACGAATCTGAAGTTTGAAGGTAATCCGACGGTTGGATCTTCATGGATCGAAGGGAGAAGCAGGCTAGGGCTCAAAAACCCCCAAGAACTCTCTCTCTTTCTCTCTAATACATATGAAGGATGTGGAGAAATGAGGGAATTTCTGAATTCTCAAATGGGTATGGGTATTTATACCCCTAAAAATAAAGAGGGCACAATAAGGATTTCCCTAGTACAATTAGTAGAGATTAGGAGTAATCACTCACTAATCTAACCTTAATTAACTTCCAACTAATGCTAAGACATGTTTAGGGCTAAGTATGGGAGGTTCGAAAGGGTTTAGAGGGGGTTTGATGAGGGTAGGATAGGTATTTCTTGTCAAATATCAAAACAGGGCAAAGCAGGGTCGGGGCACCTTGCGGTCGCAAGGTTTCCTAGAGCATGCGACCACAAGCTCTCTAGCCCTTCTTGGTGTTTTCTTCTGTTGGCCTTGCGGGGGCAAGGTCTTTCCCCCTTACGGCCGCAAGCCTCCCAGACCAAATATAGCTTGGAATTCAACCCCAAATGACCTCAAACACACAACCAAACCAAACAAGATTCAAACCTCATTCAAAGTAGGCCTAGAACTCCCAAGGAACACCCACAAACAACTTCTGAAACAACTCGGAGTGAAACCAGGAAGAGGTGCAACAACGTGCAACCGGAACGACGAATGAACTAGCAATTGAACGAGCAATGAAAGGAGACTTTAAGGCAAGTATAAGGGCTAATGAAGAAGCTTAAATACTCCTAGAAAGTTGAATGACAACTAGGGAAATAAGAACTCCAAAGGAGAGATGATTACGCGACTCAATCCCCGAACTATGCGATAGAGATGAATGCTATCTCCTAAGCTTCCAAATCATCCATAGACTTAAGGAACACCTTCAAATTGAAGTCTAATACATCTAAACATGTTAATCAATCATCATGTAAAGGTCTAGTACCAAACCGAGGTCACGGAACGCTAAATGCAAGCAAACTCTCAATCGCGTCGCATTCCGACTATCGTCGAGTTATGACTTGTGACTTTAGCAAGTCAACAACTATAGGGAATCTCTTAATAGTGTTTCGGTCTTAATGTCGTCTCTCATATGCATCTAAACTCTCTTGCGAATCAATCATGCAGTCAACAAAGGGAGAAGTGCGAGTAAGGTACGCAAACCAGGCTAACGAATGATCGGGGTGCCACAATGGAAATCTAGGATTAGGGTTTCAATTATATCTCCTCTATGTTTAATTCAAAATAATTATCATTTAATCTCTTGGGTTCATTCAAAAATATAGATATAGCCTGTTGAATTATTTGTTCAGCCTCCATCCCCTAATAATTCATCAATTCTATATCCTAGGCACAAGAACATATAATCCAACTGTCACTTAGATCATATATGGAACCTGGCCCTAACTTATCACTCTCGTGCATCGATAGGTCCAATTTATTATGATGGTGAGCCAGTGTACGACATATGCATATTGATCATGCAGTTATCCGCACCTCTAGGCCTATATTATTCGTGATTACATTCATTTGTTCAAAGTGAAAATAATGTAGGGATTGATAATGACCACAATCAACAAGAATTGAATGAACATAAATATAAATTAAAACATAGATTTCATACAAGTTACCTCCCACCTCCTAGATTAATGAAGACTTAGTTCATCCTTGAAGATGAACAACACATGGAGATGAATGAAGTCATGAATCGATCTTCGATACTTGTAATTTACACAATCTATTTATGTTATACAACCTAAAATCTATCCTAAAGCTATACAAAACTATTTCCAGTCGTTTCTCCACATCCTAGGTTTTGTCTACCAACTCCTATTTATACCAGAGAGTTGTATTACAATCGGATCTCTTGTGAACACGCGACTTTTTTTGCATTCTGACTACCTTGCGGTCGCAAGGTATATGCCACCTTGCGTCCGCAAGGTCCTTGGAAAATCTGGGGTTTGAGTTCTCTTCTTTCCGTCCACCTAGCGGAGGCAAGGTCTGAAACACCTTGCGACCGAAAGGTCTCCATCATGTTTCTTCTTCTTTTCTTCTTCCAATTTCATTCTGACACCTACTTGGAATTTGCATATTAAAGCCTTGTGATTTGCATATTTTCACTTAAAACCCTGAAACTCACAAAAATCACTGAAAACACATATCAGTAGCCAAAAGCCTCGTGAAATAGCATAATTTAAGTCATAGAAGCATAGAAAATCGACGTTTAAAATACATCGATCAAATATCCCCAAACTTAAACTTTGCTCTTCCACAAGTAAACAATACGTATAAATACAAAATCATGTAACAGAAATAACAAAAACAAAAATCTTTTTGGAGGGTGACACTATTTACACTCCTCTATAAACCCACAAACTCAAGGATACTCTTTCGAGTGACTCAACTATGCAGATAAATACGAAAACTGATAAATGCAAAAGTAGATAAAAATTAAACTAAACTGAACAAAAATATTTTTGGCTTCAACCTCAAGTTATAACAGCATGGCATGACAAAGCAGTCTCAGTTCGATGCTCACCACATATATGTAGACTTAATCACATAAATCCAATTGACCTTTTCTTAAAACTGCTAATACTCTTACTTTCTCCGTGTGTGAGTGATCACCGGTCTTAGAGAATATCTTAACTAAATCAGTTTTATTAAGTTAAGCACCACGTTCATATGAAAATCAAAGTTTAATTAAAACCAATGCATCATGAATTATGAGATCTACCATCCAAACCCGGTCTATTACAGAAAGAGAGGTCACCGAGGATTTCAAAAACTTATACATCCATCCCATTAACCTCTATGTATGACATACAATGCTCTCCTATACTGATGACTTGTAATAGCTAAGATTATGTTAACACATTGACAGGAAGATCATTAGGTCTTTATTAGCTTGTAATGTAAGGCCTTGGTGTTGAAGGATATGATGGAAAGGGATTGGAATTCAAAGTGACAGAGTAAGACTACCCTTTATCCATCATACTTCCAAGCAAAAGGAAGTTTTCCCTATTTAGGCTAGGACCTGCAAAGACTACAAGTAGAGGGGGTATTTATGTCTTTTCTTTTTACTTTTCAGTTTCCTTCTTTATTTCCCCCCCCCCAAACTTGTTTTGGGCAATATATTACTCTTAAAACATCTCATCATTTTTTCTCAGCAATATTTTTCTAACATATTTTCTTGAAAGTTATGCTTTCATTTGAATCTACTTGCACTCTTCTTCTTCCGTTTAATTTTTCGTCGATCTATATATATATATATATATATATATATATTTATTTATTTATTTTTATTTTCGACGACGACAAAAAGAAGTCTTCAGAAAAATTACCTGACTGAAAAATGGTCCTCTATAATCAATTTCCCATCCACATCCTACTCTCTCAAAGGGTAGGCTAAAAGTGTATAGGCTTTTAGGGTTAAGTTAATCTGGGTAATAGAAACGATGTTGAATGGGGGTCAATGTGTGCTTAGCACACTCCATTCTTTTTAATTAGGCTCAAAAGGGGACACTAGGGATATTTTTAGTAAAGTTCAGGGAATATTTAGGCTCTAACGATCCAAAGATGGCCTAAGTCATTTCTTAATGCCAAAAGTTCATGCAATTTTTAAAGCAAGTAAGACACACAAAACGTCATATCAACTATGGGAATTGTGGGGTTGAATGTTTAGCATCACTGGATTTCACATAAGAATTCGCTAAGACAGATGGTAGGGACAATCGAGACTAACATGCATACACGGTTCGAAAGTGTGCTTGAGATATATAAATGAGAAAAATCCAAGGGATCTAACTATCGTGCAATTGACCCTAAATTGCAATTTAATGCAACAATTATATTTAGATGGCTATGCATCATATTCTTGTGTATATTTTGTTGAAATGAAGTAGATGATACATGCTTTATAAAACTATTCTAACTAATCCATAATTATGACTGGTGTAGGTGCATGAAGGATTTGGAGAAAAGTAAAAGTTTTGCAAAATAAAGTAAATTCCAGAGGGATCTACAGACTAGCTATGCGGTTCATTGCATTAACTCCTCATCGACTAGTACTACCACACCTAAAACTCGAGGATGAAAATTTTGAATTAAAATATTTTTTTTTAATTTTTTAAATATTTAAATTTTTTTTAAATAAAAATAAGAATTGGAGATGATGATGACGCAATTGATGATGGATCCCCATGGAGTGAATCCACGAGCATCCAATATTATAGTATTCTGGTCAAGGCAACATCTCCGAAAACAAGAAAAATTCAAAAGCAAGAAAGGCGGGTGAGGAGGAGACACGATTGAGGAAAAAGAAAATTTTCCTCACCCTAAAAACGTAGCCCAACTCCACTCCTCCTTAGGCTAGAACCTGCTAAGACTCTGAACTTAGAATCCCCCCCCCCCCAAACTTAATTTCTATTTTGTCCCAAAAATTGAGGAACATATGAGAGGTTTGATGGGGAAGGACAAATATCAAAAGGACATAGCAGGCCCACCTAAGGAAAGAGAGTGAAACTTGGGCCTCGACTCAAGGTGAGTCAGGAGGAAATAACAAATGAGGACGAAACTCGGGGATCGTGCCAGGTGGCAACACATAATAATTTGAGACATTTTGTCCCACGGTGTTAAACCAGCCAAATAATTGAGTCTAGTCGGCACGCATTTGTGTCAACTGCTGACTCAGCTCACCATATCAGTTTGGAGGACAGCTTCCTCCAACCTGTTGGAGATTTCCTCCAAAGCATCTATCTCCTCTTTCAGTTCCTCCACGTGAGGAACCCTTACTCGCGGCTGCTGCTGGTGCTCAAACAAAATTGCCCTAGTAATGGCGGGTACACCTCTAAGCTTCTTTGCATGTCGAGGCCATCTTACTCCTTCCTCTTTACATAGTTCAGTAATCAAATACGGGAACACGAAGCCCGCATTTGTAGTACATCTAATCATGGTCTTAATTTGGTCGTTGATCAGGCGGCCGACATCAACAGACCCACGAGTCATGATGGTGTAGATCAAAATAGCCTTAGCCCAAGTCACCGTGTATTGCTGACTGAAAGGCATAAGGCGGGAGCAGATGAATTTGAACATGGGCTTGGCCGTGTTCAGCAGGAAGGACTCCTCCATGGTGCGTGGACCGTAGGGTGGATTACGGTTTTGGGTCCACACCACACCAGGGAGGGCGATGGTCGCATTGACCACATCGACAGGAATAGGGGGGAAAGGTTTATGATATAGTCGTCGGCGCCATCCGCGAAGTTGGAGCTACCGTAGTACATGTTAATACTTTGGGACGAAAAATCGACATTCTCGCCCCTAACAAAGATGGTCTCTACCACCCCCCCATCTATGCCAATGCGGCCATTGGCATAGAACTCTCGGACAATAGGCACGTTGCCTTGTCCGGAGAATCAATCAACAACCCCCACCTACGAGCCCTAAAATTATCATGCATGCCAAATTCTTCACCCATGAATCCCCTCTCGGGAATCAAAGACTTGGAGAGCTTGGAAGCATACCTCTCTGAGGCCTCGGAAGAAATAAAGTGGCGGTGGTCATAGTGTTGCTCTTCCTCCTGAACAGGGCGGGAAGAAGAGGTGCCAGTATTTCTACGCTTATGGGACATTATTGTTTGAGCAAATAAATTTTTTAACAATTAAAATATTTTTTTGAAATTAAAAATAAAAAATTAAAAACCAAATTATTTCCTAAAGCATGCAAATGTATCTCTACGTAAATTATCTAACACCTTAACATGCAAATATAATTTGTACGTAGAAATTTAAAATGGATGTAACACCCCGCTCCTTCGTTAGCTCGATTTGCGTGCCATACTTGCACTTCTTCCTTTGTCGACTGTATGTTTGGTTTGCGAGAGGGTCTAGATGTGTATGAGAGACCACATTAATACCAAAGCACTATTAAGAGACTCCATATAGTTGTTGATTTGTTAAAGTCACAAGTCGTGACTCGACGATAGTCGGAATGCGACGCGATTGAGGGTTTGCTTGCGTTTTGCGTTCGTGACCTTGGTTTGGTCCTAGACCTTTATATGATTATTTATTAACATGTTTAGATGTATTAGACTTCAAGTTGGAGGTGTTCCTTAAGTCTATCGATGATTTGGAAGCTTTGGAGATAGTGCTCGTCTCTATCGCGTAGTTCGGGAATCGACTCGCGTAATCGTCTCTCCTTTGGGACACTTATTTCCCTAGTTGTTATTAAACTTCCTAGAAGTATTTAAGCTTCTTCATTATCCCTTAGACTTGCCTTAAAAGTCTCCTTTCATTGCTCGTTCGATTGCGAGTTCATTCGTCGTTCCGGTTGCACGTTGTTGCACCTCTTCCCGGTTTTGCTCCGAGTTGTTTCGGGAGTTGTTCGGGCGTGTTTCCGACTTGTTTTGAGTTTAGTTAGACCTTAGAATGGTTGCCCATGATTTTGGGACCATTTAGGACATGTTTAGACCAAGTTCAAGGGCTGGACCATGCGCTCGCATCGAATTCTGATCACCAGCTCGCGGGACAATGCTAAGAGCATTGCAAAATGAACAAGCTGCAGAAGTCTAGGCGCCCGCCTCAAGTGCTGGTTGCACCTACGGAATTTTTCTCTTGCAATTTGATTGTGACCAATTAGACCCTTAACCCCCCATCCTAATTGACCTTAAACCTCCCTAACCCTTCTTACTTATGTCCTAACATCTCTAACAAGTTTTAAGAGTGGATTAGTGAGTGATTGAGTGGATTAAACAAGCCCAAAAATCATATTTTTATCAACCACAACGTGGTGACACTTGTCCCACTCAGTTTCTAAACCCATTTAAGCCACAATCTGATGTTTTGACCCTCATTCCTCTCCCTCACTCTCCAAAAACTGGATTCCTCTTCTCCAAGCTTCTTCCATGGCTTCTTGAAGCTATCATCTTCATCCTCCATGATCCTTCCCTCATTTGCTCAAGCCACCTCTACAAAAAGTGTAGAGCTTGAAGAGTAGATCACTTTCAACCGAATAGTTTTCTTCCTTGCTTTCTTTGGTGTAGAATACAAGTAAGTTACTCCTTCTTCTTTTGATTTTGTACTCATTGATCCTAAGGAAAACAAACTCTATGCTATTTGAGGTCAATGAGTACACATACTTGCTTTGTGTGATTTTAAATTGTGATTTGAGCATGTGAACTTGTCAAAATCATATGTAGGATGACTTATATGATTGTTGAAGTATATTGTTACTCTTCATCTTGTGTTTCTAGGATTGTGAGCATGCTAGAAATCATGTTTACATCTTATTTGGGTTTATTATGAAAGTATGCCTAAGTTTGGGACTTTGAATGTGTGATTTCACTAGATATCATGAGTATGACCATTTAATTGAAATTATGTGATTTATAAAATGGGTATATGATTATGTTGAGTTCTATGGATTTTAAATCTTAGGAATCTAGTCCGAATGATTTTTGGGAAAATTGTTATAAATTTGAATGATATGTTAATTTGGGGATTTATGAAATAGGTATTTATTGATGTGTGATATTAAGACTCAATGGAGTCGTTTTAGGTTTAATATTATGATGGTGAGCCTTAGGTTAAAATCCTACGATGTTCGAGTTGGGTTGGTTTTGATTGTGAGTACACGAGCATCTTGAATTGTGTACCATTTGTGACACCCACGATGTAGAGACTTATTGGGGATTTATTTAGAGCGTGCTCGTTAGGGCACGGAGCATTAGAGACCAACCTATGATCTTGTGTATCTTTAAGAAATGATTATTTGAATGAGGTCTCTTTTAGGCAATTTGGTCGCGTGCACATGAAAGCACTTGCGAGGATATGACTACGGCTTAGTTTTGGTACCCTTGATATTGGCTTTGAGGATGTCGATTATAAACGACGGTTAGGACTATGGTTGAGTCTGTTATGCTTTTATGAATAGACTAAATACTAAGTCTTGATTAATGGTTGTTCTTAGACTAAATAATAGTCTTTGGTTTAATTCCGATTAGAGGACTATAGTAGACCTTATGTTGTGATTTCTTGATATTGTCATACACAAGAATTTCTCTCTCTAAGACTTTCTCTCTCTAATTTCGGTCTACTCGCCCTAGTTAGGGTTTCATCTGCATGGCGGCTGCCATGGCAGCTCCGCCCCCGGTTCCTCCGGACCCTTCGCCGCCGGCTACAAATCCGTCGGTCAATGGAACCCCTAGTACTTATGCTAATGTTTTATCGAACCCAAAACCGTTCGTGGGACAAGGCGCACCGGTACTTCAAGCTGTCCCTTTGGTTGGACGTCAGGCAGTGGTGGTGGATGGCGATCCAGGGTGTCTCTTTTCGCCGGTAGAATTGGAATCGGCGGCAAAACAGTTTGAGAACACTTTAATTCTCAAGTTTTCGGCAGGGCGCCCGACGGTAAATGTTATTCAGGAGGATATTTCAAAGAATTGGAAACTAAAGGGTCCTTTTGTTGTAGGCTTGCTGGATCCAAGACATGTTATGGTAAGGTTATCGTCGCCGGAAGATCTAGTTCTCGCCCTCTCCAAAGAATCGCATATGATTCAGTCATGCATGTACCGATCTTTTCGGTGGTCGGCCGATTTTGCTTTCCGGAAATATGTTACAAAGGTGGCGGTTTGGGTCCGATTACATCACTTACCATTGATGTTTTTCAATCCGTCCTTCCTTGCGTGTATTGGGAATACTCTCGGGCATTTTTTGAGAGCGGATGAGAAAACTTTAGCTTTGGTTCGGCCCATGTTTGCTAGAATATGTATTGAGATTGACGTTGCATTACCCCTCCCGACTAGGGTTTGGATAGGATCAAGCAAAGAGGATGGGTTCTGGCAGGCCCTCGAATTTGAGGGTAACATTCGTTTCTGTACGGAGTGTGGTTTGCTGGGTCATACAAAGTTGCATTGCCGGAAGGGCCGGGGTAGGAAAAATGATAGTAACAAAGAAGGGGTCGTGCATGGCGATGCGCCTGATTTGGGAAAGACTCGTGATTCAAATCAGTTTCAGGATGTTAAGGCAAAGGCGGCTAAACAGTCCAATAAGGAGCATTTAAGGGAAGAAATTAATAATGCCCAGACCATAAAGAAACAGCCTTCTACGCAGACTGATGGAATACCGCAACATCGCTTACCGACGCAACGTCAACGTTGGACTCCGGTGAAGATTGTAGCGGCGGGTGATGGAGCTTCAATATCGATGGCAAAAAATTCGCAGGGGGTTCCTTTAGAGGTCGAACATGTTGATATTTCTGAGTCGGGGTTTCTGCCCAAGGAAGTATTAGGGCATGCGAAACAGGCTGGCTCGGAGAAGGCAAACCCGGTGGTCGTGCAAAATTCTTTTGAGGTTTTGGATGGTTTGGACGATAATGTCGTGAATGTGGTAGGCACGATGGAGCCAGAGGCAACGAATGCAAATCAGGAGGCTATGCCGAGGGTTCCACAGGCCAGGCAGAAACCTTTTCACGACGAAGTTTTCTTAGGTGAATTAGGGGATGGTATTCTTCATATGGTGCCACGTAAGTTTGGTAAGGCTCACTCGACAAATGGGGATTACAATGACACAGTGGTGGAAAGAAATGGGTTGTTCACAGATGTGGATGTAGGCAGTGTTCGTCTCCGTCCGTCTTTCCCGAAATGGTGTATTAACTTGCATGCTGAGAGGAAAAAAGCTCAGTTTTTGAAAGAAAATGTTCGGCTGACTAGGGCGGCGAGTAAAGCCCAGGGTAATCACACTTCTTGTTAGTTTTAATGACGATAGTCATATGGAATGCAAGGGGTGTTTGTAACAAGCCTACACGTACTTATCTGAAGTCTTTAATTCGGCAACATAAATCCTTTTTATGTGCAGTTTTAGAGCCCAAGACGAGTGGTGATAGACTATTTAAATTTTGTCGGCGGGTCGGTTTTGACAAACATTTGCATGTAAATCCTGTTAATAGACATATATGGTTATTATGGAATAATGGTGTTGATGTCTCTCTTGTTTCTAGCTCTTCGCAGCAGTTAACGGTTATGGTAACCATCCCGAACCTAACTCCAACTATGGCCACTGTGGTGTATGCTAAATGTAATAGACAGGATCGAATGGATTTATGGAGGGACTTAGAAGGTATTTCGGTAGGATGTACTATTCCGTGGTTCGTGGGCGGTGATTTTAATGTTATTAGTCGGCCCGATGAGAAGTTAGGGCGCCGTGAAGTTAGAGAAATGGCGTAATTTAATAACCGTATGTTTCAGCGGTTTGGCCGACGCTGGTTTTGAGGGGAGTCGCTTTTACTTGGTGTAATCGCCAGTGGACCCGTCCGGATTTGGAAGAGACTCGACAGTTTTGGTTAATCTGGCTTTCAAGCTTTTTCCTGGCTTCAAGTATCACATTTAGTCACGCCGTGTCGGATCATGCTCCTCTTTGTTGGATTTTCTGAGTCCGTCAAGCATAAAGGGGATTTCGCCAGCGTATGTGGTTAGATCACCCGATTTTCTAGCTTTTATAGCGGATCGCTGGAGTATTCCGTGTCGGGGAGAGGTATGACTTTATTATACGGGAAGTCGCTTCGGCTTCGATTTTCGCTTCGAGACTGGAACTGGCGGGTTTTTGGTAATGTTCAACGTAATATAGATGCCACCAAGGATGATATTCTTAAACTTGAGTTAGACTTGCAAATGGGGGAGGCATAAAGAGAGGAGGGTTTACATACCGCAAAGAGTCGCCTTTAATCAACTCTTGGGCCGATGCGGAGATGTGGGAGATGAAAGCGCCAATCTTGGGTATGCGAGGGGACCGTAGTACTGCTTTCTTCCATGCTAGTATCAAGGACAGAGCCCAACGGAATGTGATTAAGTTGCGTCTCCCAGATGGAACTTTAACTGAGGATCCTGGGCAAATTGGTTCTATGGCATAGACATATTTTTCCAAAGATTTTTGCGCCTACTAATCCCGTTATGGAGGAGGAATTATTAGAGGGTTTTTGTTCCAAAGTATCGGAGGCGGAGAATATTTCTCGTTGACTACGCCGGCCTAAGAAGAGGTATGGGTCGTTATTAAGTCTCTAAACCCTCAGAAGGCCGGGCCTGGATGGTTACACAGCCGGTTTTTTCAAGGGTGTTGGTCAATCATTAAAATGGATGTTATGGGAGCGGTTTTAGATTTTTTTCGTGGCAGTGTCATGCACAGGGGCATCTCTTCCGCCTCTATTATTCTTCTGCCAAAAGTTTCTAATCCGAGAATCTAGGGATTTAAGGCCGATCAACTTGTGTAATTTTGCGCTAAGATTATTTCTAAACTTTTAGCCAACCGTTTATCTTTGCTTCTCCCTAAGCTGGTCTCGGAGCATCAGTCTGGTTTTGTGAAGGGTCGTAGTATTCAGGAGAACATTCTGCTGGCGCATGAATTAGTCCAACGCATAGACAACAAAACCCGAGGGGGAATGTGGTTTTCAAGATTGATATGTCTAAAGCGTATGACCGCTTTGGAGTGGGGCTTTATTCAAATGCGGTTTTGCAAGCTTTTGGTTTTCATGTCAATTTTTGTGGGCTGATTCGTAATCTTCTCAAGAACATTGGTATTCTTTAAAGTTAATGGGACAACTTCGGATTTTTAAAGCAAATCGGGAGTGCGACAGGGTGATCCGCTTTCACCTTTGTTATTCATTCTGGCTCAAGAAGTTCTGTCTCATAATATCCAGCGGGCTGTTTCTCAGGGGTTGATCCTTCCTTTTATTCATGGCAGGAGAGGTGATGTGATTACTCATCTTTTTTATGCAGATGATTTGCTCCTCGCTTTTGCAATGGTTCAAGCGTTTCTATTTTTGGGGGCTTAAGAAGGTTTTGAGAGCGTATGAAAGCTTCGTCGGCAGGGTTAACGATAATAAGAGTGGTTTTTTCTTTTCTTCAAAGCAATCGTTCTTAGGAGACAAGATATGAACATTGAGAGATGGCTCGGGTTATGTTCACAAGGTTTGGCCTTTAATTTATTTGGGTCTCCTCTGCTCAAAGGTCGAATAAAACGTTCCTATTTTGAAAATCCGAAAGCAAGATTATGGGCAAGATTATGGGTTGGCGTAAGTAAGTTGCTTTCTGCTCGTGGGAAGGTTACGCTAATTAAATCTGTTTGTAGTTTGCCCCAGTATGCCTTAGCCGCCTCCCGATCCCCAAGTCTCTTCTCGCGCAGATTGAGCAACGGCTAGCTGAATTCTTATGGAGCAATAATGGTGAGCGCCAGACTCACCGGGTTGCATGGCACGGCCCTGCCCCTCTATCGAGGGCGGCCCGGTATTCGCCCTTACCCAAGTGATGGAGTCTATGCATGGGTTAGCATGGCGAAGTTCTCAACAAAGGTGGTCTTGGGCAAGGTTTTGTAGCGAAATATGGCATGAGGAGTTGGTCGCGGTCCTCGTTATGCGCCCAAACCGGAAGGCGCTTTGGTCTCGCATTCTTTTGGTTAGCGCACTGCTCACTGGCAAATGGGCAAGGGGATATTTCATTCGCACGAATCGTGCGGCGAAGCCTGATTGGTCCTAGGCCTGTGGATAGAACTCTCTCAAGAGCTAAGGCTATGCAGATTGGGAAGAAATCGCCTTTAATTCCGCATTCTCGAAGGTTTGGTTCGCCATTCGCTGCGGATGAGACTAAACGATCATTTGATTTTGAGTTAACGCCGCCGTGGAGTTCAACTGCGGGGTTTTTGGAATCATTTT
>JABEVN020002492.1:0-21263 GCA_013146195.2 Codonopsis lanceolata
TGTGACCTTCGAAACGCTTCAACCAGCAGACATGTGGTTAGTTATCCGATATACCTTTAGAAACCTTTAGATTCTTTAGATTTTTGGAACATTGTTCTAACGGGTCTTTGACCGCTTATGTGATCTTGGTATCTGTGAGTCGTCCGTTATGGCCAGCTGGTATGAGACGATTGGTGACAATTGGATTACTCGAGTCGTCCTTTGCATTATTATCTTTCGTTGGAATCCTAAATATTTATACGTGAGTCATCCGTTGTGACCATGGTATAGGGAATGGTCTACAATTGGATTACTCGAGTCGTTTGTTATATCTTTATCCTTCACTTGGAATCCTTAAATTTGAATATTTAAACCTTGACTATTTGACTTTCGCATTATAGATATTTGAACTTTCGATTTTGATTCCTTGATTTATTTCGGTCAACCCCTCCTTAGTAACCGGAGGGGTTGTATATGAACTTACTGAGCATTGTTCGCTCACCTTTTCTTATTCTTTCTCTTCCAGGTGACATTTAGTTTGGCTAGATGAATTGTTTCGAGTAGATGAATGAAGATGGTCAAAGAAGTTTTAGACATTTATAATTAATTCGTACTTTGAAAATTTTATTAATTTTAATTAGCCATATATTGGATTTCGTTTCAGACATTTGGTGGTTGTATTTTAATTACAATTGAGAGATATTAATGTTGATTAATTATTAGTGTTGAGATTTATTATGGTTTTAAGTATTAATTGTTGTTGGTGTAGGTCCAATGACGGACTGAGTTTGGGCGTTCTGAGTGGTAAGGAACTTAGGCTTGATCATTGGTTTTAGGTTTAAGGAATAATAGAATCAGAAATTGATTGTAGTGTAAGGTTATGATTTTGTTTATAGCATTAGTTACCCTATAGTTTTAAGTGTGCGATTGTAGTTCTAAGTTTACGATTATAGCTTTAAGTTATGATTTCATTTATTTTCATTGGGACTAATACACTATTTAAGAATTTTTTCTATTTTAGTTTTTTAGACTTGGAATACACAAAGTGTATCCAATTTTTGAGACATTGGAATAAAGTTTGATATTGAATAAATGTTGAGGAAATTTTTGTATTCTTTGGACATTCATTTCGAACTATATATCTTGTTAGTGTATTTCAAGTGCACAAGATTATAAGATAAGCTTTGGAAGAGATTGATGTTACTTAACAATTATGTAGATTGTTTCCATTTCGTCATGATTAAGGCATTATTTTTGTGTGATAAAATTTTAGGCATTATTTGACACTTGCTCGTTTTTGTATCGGTATCAAGCGACACGTAGAGGTGGGCGATACAGCTAACCAAGGCCGTGGTCGTGGCCGACATGGGAGGAAGAGCGTTAGAGGACTCGGATTTCGAGAGTGTGGGGGAACAATCAGGCAACAACGTGAATAACGAAACCACTGCCAGAGTGTCTCGGCCTAATGCAACAAATCCCACCTTAGTAGACCCCGTGATTATGATGAACCTTCTACAGAATTTGACACGAGCGGTAGACAAGATTGGACAGATTGTTCAACCTCAACCACAACCTCAGCCCGAAGCACCGCAACCTCCGCCTGCCGTATTGCAACCTCAGCTTGCAGTTCTTCAACCTCGACCAGTGGCAAAGGACCCACTTGACATCTTCCAAAAGAGAAGCCTTAAGCCCTTCTCAGGTGCACCAAACACCATTAAGCCAGAAGAATGGGTTGAGAGTATGAAGAAGATCTTTAGAACTATGACCCTCACGAGTGAACAAAAGTCAACCTACGCCACGTTCAATTTTGAAGGAGAGGCGATGAGTGAGTGGCGGTCCGAGATGAGGATTGTTGAAGCAAATGGGGCGGAGGAATACACAGGGAGACTTTTCTCGAAGTCTTCAATAAGAAATATTTTCCTGAGAGCGTGCAGGACAGTAAGCTGGTTGAATTTCTCAATCTAGAGTAAGGAAATATGACGGTAAATGAGTATGCTATCAAGTTCACGGAACTATCAAAGTATGCTCCAGGTCTCATTGAGAATGGCAAACAAAAGGCCAGGATGTTTGAAAGAGGCCTCGATGGAAGGATTAGCCATCGATTGATAGCCTTACAGTTGAAGACTTATGCTGAAGTTGTAGGCCGAGCGAGAATACTTGAGCGAGTGTCGACAAAAAAACTACCGAAGAAAAAGGAAGAAGAGAAAAGAGGTTTTGAGAGTCTTGGAAATAGTTCTCGAGATCAGTCGGGCAATCAAGGAGGGAGTTATAGTGGAAATAAGAAGAGAGCCATAGAGGACAATCGGTCCAAGGGATCAAATCAGTGGTGGAATCAGAATCAAGGTCAGCAGCAGAATCAGAATAATGACCCTGAGTGTAACAAGTGTGGTGGAAAACATAGGACCGATACTTGTTATTGGACTACGGGGCACACTTTAATTGCGCGGAAAGATAGGGCATAGGATCAAGGATTGCCGGAACCACGAAAGAGAACTTTGCGCGAGGCAGGCGGTGGCGATAAACCAAAACCAAATGCACAGGGAAGAATTTACGAGATGGCTGTACGAGACGAATGATATGGAAACAGGTATAGTGCGTGCTCACCTTCGCGACGTTTAAATTTATATTCGGCCTAGTGTTTCATAATCAATCACCTTGTCGCATTTACACGACCTATCAAATTGTTATATGAGAACTAAAACGTCGATTAATTATAACACGATGGCCAATAGATCCATTTCCGTTGCCTAAGCATTTAGATCCTATCCTTTGAGTTTCTTTAAGACGTTAATGATTTTGATGTATGGTTTGGGCCATTTACTTGTTGGATCAGGTAGGGAGAACTATGAGTTTTACATGTAACGTTTGGACAAATGGATTGCCTCGGTTACATTTAAGGATTGAATGCCTAGGATCTACTAAAGTTTATTTTTCGTTGTCATTATGTCTATTGGGAGTAGCTAGGTTTATTATAAATTCGAAGAGGAACATCTTGAGCTCTTTGTATGACTTGGTGTGTTAAGTTTATGGATTAAACTTCTTTTAAGGGGGTGAGAGTGTAATATCCTGATAATTTTAATAAAAAAAATATTAATTCTTGTTAATTAAAATTATAATTTTTTTAGACCTATTTAGTAGCTAATTGAATTAAGTTGGGCTAGGCCCACTTTTGACTAAGGTTTAAAACAAATTTTCTATTGAGTTTAATTTGAGTTATGAAACATAGTAGGTTTTTGGGTTTTATAAATAGGGTAATGAGTAAAAATAATAATTAAAAAAAAATCACAAACACAGAAGAAAGTTAAAGAAAGGACGGCGACAGGAGCTTAAGCAAGAGTGAGTTCGGCGGCAGGAGGTGAGTAATATTACTTCCTTCCTTTGGTTCTTTGTATTAGTATAAGTAAAACAAAAGAGGAATTTATTAATTATGTTTAGTTAATATAGATAAAGAAAAAGTGAATGAAAAGAATGTATGTGTGAGTGGTTGTGTGTACCGTGTGTGTATTGATAGGTATGTGAATGTGTGTGATTATATTATATAATATATTTAGGTAATATATATAGGCTATATGTATACAATGGGTCAACATTTGTAGTTATAGCATAGTTATTGGTTTTCAAAAATAAAATAAAATAAAATAAAATAATAAAAAAAATGTTGGTGGTGGGCAGTGGTGCGTGTGTGTGGCGTGTATGCGTGTGTTTTATTTATAGGTAACAGTTATTGAATATTATTGCAATTATAGCTTGGCTTTTTTTCTAGTATTTTATTTTAAACTTAGATTTGGACAAGGAAGGTTAGGACGATCGTAAGTGTTGCGGATCTTTCTTTTACTAAGCATTTCGAGGTAAAAGATTATACCTCATTTAGGTCTTTTGAATTCTTCGTTTCATACTGTTAGGCTTCATTTATTTCTTTGATAAATGTCTTTCCTTGAAAACGTGTGCCGATTTTGTATCGGTATTTGATTTTGAACTCCATCGAATTCGTTCATTTGATTACTCATGATTATGCTAATTCGTTAAATCTCGTACATCTATCATGTTTTATGTGAAATATTTGTTTGATACATAAATGTGTTTGTCATTCATACTGGTTTTGTAAAATATATTTGATTATTTAAAGTTCCTACCTTGATCACTAAGTCAAACAACCTAGTCACGGGTAAATGTGACGTTTAAATTTACATAGTCACGGGTTAATGTGACCTTTCGATTTACCTAGTCACGGGTTAATGTGACCTTTCGAAACCCTTTAACCACTAGACATGTGGTTAGTTATCCGGATATACCCTTTAGAAACCTTTACCCTTATGGGTCTTTAGATTTTTTTTTGGAACATTGTTCGAACGGGTCTTTGACCGCTTACGTGATCTTGGTATCTATGAGTCGTCCGTTGTGGCTAGCTGGTATGGGACGGTTGGTGACAATTGGATTACTTGAGTCATCCTTTGCATTATTATATTTCGTTGGAATCCTAAATATTTATCTATGAGTCGTCCATTGTGGCCAGCTGGTATGGGATGGTTGGTGTACAATTGGATTACTTGAGTCGTTTGTTGTATCTTTATCCTTCACTTGGAATCCTTAAATTTTGAATATTTAAACCTTGACTATTTGATTTTCGCATTATAGATATTTGAACTTTCGATTTTGATTCCTTGATTTATTTCGGTCAACCCCTCCTTAGTAACCGGAGGGGTTGTATATTAACTTACTGAGTATTGTTCGCTCACCATTTCTTATTCTTTCTCTTCCAGGTGACATTTAGTTTGACTAGATGAATTGTTTCGAGTAAATGAATAAAGATGGTCAAAGAAGTTTTAGACATTTATAATTAATTCGTACTTTGAAAATTTTATTAATTTTAATTAGCCTTATATTGGATTTCGTTTCAGACATTTGATGGTTGTATTTTAATTACAATTGAGGAATTTTAATGTTGATTAATTATTAGTGTTGGGATTTATTATGGTTTTAAGTATTGATTGTTGGTGACGTGACCAAATTGTAGGTCCAAATGGTCGGACCTGAGTTTGAGACGTTACATCTAGAAACGACATAAACAAAGTCTCAAATAATAATATGTTTATCTAAGATAGTTTGTTTGAATCATTTTCAATTCCACGCTCATAAAAGTGAATGAATTCATGTTTGGTAATAAAAAAGAGAATGAAAATAACCAACAAAAAGACAAAATTGTGGATAAGTTGTTATACAATGACTAAAATTGTAATGATAAAGCTAAAAGCACAACAACACAATTTATAAGTTTCAAAAATTGTAATGATTAAAATACAAAAAATATCCAATAATCAAAAGTAAATAAAAAATGAAGAAACTAATAAATGATTTTTAAAAAAATCATTAACACCACGTGCAATACACGTCAACCTTACTAGTGATAATAAAAACACAAGAAATTCAAAAAGATCATAAAATCCATAACTACAAAAAAAAAAAAAAAAACAGCTCACACCAAAATCTAATCCATTGATACCATGGACACGATTAACAACTAAATAGAACATTAATCCAATTACAATTCATCAATCCAAAATTGCAGAAATTTGAAGTCAGGGCAAATCTAAATTATGCAGACAAATTAAAAAAAAAAGAATTTAAAGAATGTAAAGTGTTGGGGGGGGGGGAGAGAAATAAAGTTAGTACAGAGAAAGTTGTGAGAGCATAGACTGAGCAAATCACACCCAACATAAGGGAGAGACATGTGTGTGTATGTGTATGTATATCAGTAATTTGGAATGTGTGCAGAGAATAGGAGAGGAGGATGGAAGTAAATTGCCCAAAATTTAAATTTGAGATTACCTAAAAATCATTGAATGAAGAGTAATCTTATGAACAATAGAGAAGAAAACCTGTTGTGGAAGAGGGGATATTTACACAAATGGCCATCAAAAATAACTTGGTCATTTCTAGCTTCACTTAAAAAAATACTCTTTTATTATCTAATGGTTTATCAGTAAACTAGTAAAAGTGCAAGTTCCAACCTCCGAAATCATTGGTCTACTAGTCGACCACTGGTTTATCAGTAAACCAACCGATTTATTGATAAACCAGTGGTCAAAAACTATATTTATTTGGAATAATTACAAGCCGGTACATTTTTTAAAACATGTTTTCAAATCAATCCAGTTATTTTTTAGACATATCTTTTAGATATATTTTTTGGATAAAAATACATTACTGCCCCCAATTAACATCATTCCCGTCCTCATTTCAATTCCTCCCTTCGAGACTCAACACCGAAGACTTTTTTGCAATTCATCTCGACCCATGTGGTTACTCTATGAATGCCATCGAACAGGCTGCTATTTCCACTATTCATGTAACCCCAGAAGATGGGTTTAGCTATGCAAGCTTTGAAGTAGTGGGGTATGACTTGAAAGCAGGCATGGATGTAGGAGACCTTCTCGATGGGGACGTTGAGGATGTTGAGGATGACTTGTGCTTCTTTATCTTTTTCTTCTTCAAACTCCGTCGAGGATCCTTTGGTCGAGGAGGAGGTAAACCAGGAACTACAAAGGAAGGAATTGTTGGGGTCCCAACCGAGACAAACAATTAAACTTCCGAAAAAACTTAACAATTGAATTCAGTAAAAGTGCAAAAAGCTAAAATTAAATAAATGGGTATATACCGGATTTACAATTTGATTGGTGGCCACTCAATCGCTTCAAGAAAATGAATTCAGCTGAAAAAACGAAAAATTGGTATGAAGCATTAAACTCAAATCATCAAGACCAGCTTTAATCTTTACTGCCACTTGTTCACAACTCAAGAGAGCAAAACCCAATTCTAGCAAACCCATAATTGGTTAGGTCGAAAATTATATATAATAATAGAAATGGGAGTGTTTAAATTATGGAGTAAAAGAAGAAAAAAAGATTGTTAACCATAAAAGAATACGAAATAGTGAGAGACCCAAAATTCTAGAAAAGATCGTAGTTATGTTTTTCTTTCGATAAGGCAGCGCGAAATATATATATATATATATATATATATATATATATATATATATATATATATATATATATATATATATATATATATATATATATATATATGACTGGCATCAAATTGATTTTGGCATCAGGTTGATTTTTGATGCCTGGCATCAGGTTGATTTTGGCATCAGGTTGATTTCTGATGCAGCATCGAGTTCATTTTGGCATCAGGTTGATTTCGATGCCGGGCATCGAGTTGATTGATTTCGATTGCACGGCATCGGGTGATTTTGGCATCGGGTTGATTTCGATCTGCATCGTTGATTTTGGCATCGAGGTTGATTTCTCGATGCCGGGCATCGTGTTGATTTTGGCATCGGGTTGATTTCGATCAGGCAATTGATTTTTTGGCATCATAGTTTTCATTAATGACATTTTTGTCATTTGGCAAGCAATTTGTAGTTACATGAAATGTCCAAAAAATTGATGGTTCTAGATGAAAACATGTTTTCAAAATTGTACCCACTTGAAATTCCCCCTATTTATTTACTCATTGGGTCAAATAGTTATATTTGACAAACTCCACAAGGAAGAGAGATGATCGATGAAGGTTGCACCGCCGAGAAAGAGGAGAGAGAAACTCCAGATTAAATGTTACTGCCAGGGTTTTTGCAGGGAGGAAACACATATGGATTCTCATGTACATTAAAATGTATAATCTGTAATCAAATAAACGAATTGGGCACTCAAATAATTCTTTATCCATACAAACCAGTGGTTCCATACTTCCATGTGTTCCCATGGCTGTGAATTTGCTTTCGAAAATGGGTGGAAAAAGTACTCCCTCCTTCCCAAAAGGACTAAGAACTATATCATTAGTACAAGTTAATTTTTTCTAAAGTAACCCTACTAATCACTAGATCTTTAAAAGTTTAGGTTGTTTTTTAAAAAATTAATAGATGGACAAAAATACGCTTTTGCCTAATAAATCACCCACGATTTAATTAAAGATAAAAAAAATTAATTTAACATGATAAAAATAATATTTAGACAAAAGTAGCCCTAAATTTAAGAAATCAATACTCACCATTAAGACAAAAATTGTTGAGACAGTCTTACGGATATTTTTTGGAAGACGGATCCTCTTTATCTGATGTATCATGTATTGATAGGTTGAGCTGTGAGAGAGTAGAACTCCGTTTTACTAATTAAAATCTGTAAGACCGTTTTACAGAGACCTACTCCCCCATTAATTATAGTCAAACAAATAAATTTGTCATGAGTTGAATAATTAATTCCATATATAAATTAATACTCTAAGTATCAAAATTATTGTCTTGCTTTCCTTTTTCGTCCGTCGCAAAATAATTGTCTTGTTTGAAACTTTCTTTTTTAGGACAACACTTTTACTACTTTACCTTTACATTTTCATCTTATTTTAATTATGAGCCACATACACAAGGGCTTTAAAGTAAACTACACATCAAACTAATATTAATAATTCAATCAAATATGTTTTCTTAAACCGTGCGCCAAGTCAATTCAGACGATATTTTTTGGACGGAGGGAGTAATAATGTGGTCCCTCGACTTGTACCTATTTTAAAGTTAGGTTCTACATTTTTTTATTTTATTCATTTCGTCTCCTATGTCAACTTTTTATTATCAGATTCCTTTTCCTACCACTATCGTTATAAATGTCGTCCAATATTTTTTAATATAACGAAAATACACTTACTAAGTCGAGAGACTTAGTAAATTTGTTGATAAGTATCGAGATATTGAGCGACCAATGAAAGAGAAAGTAAAACTACCAAAAATAAATATAAAATTAACAACCTTGAAGCCTGTTGCATAATTACATGAGTAAGTTTAGGGAAGATAAGAATGTTATCCGTAATAGACGATCATCCATAATCAGGACCGTGTAATTCTTGTTCATTTCCTTGCTAAAGCTACATATGAATTTGAGCTCTTTCAAGATATGATAATACTCTCCCATAATTTTTTTTAATGAGCAAATAAACTCACCTTAAATTGACACACATTAGAATGGTAAAAACTCGTGTTGACGATCTTACATTACATATATTTTTTTTATAAAACGGATCATCTTTACCCGACTCACCGTGTGTTGGTGGGTTAACTTGTGAGAGAGTGGAGCTCCGTCTTACGAATAAAAATTCGTAAGATGGTCTTGCAGTAGACTCGCATCATTAGAATATCTTGAAGTACATAATAACCAAACTCTACCTAAATAATTGGGAATCCCATAGGGCATCAAGCCACCTTATACTACACACACAACAAACACTCTCACACTACCCAATAACCAATAAGGTATGATATTACGAGTTCAACCTAGCTTGTGGTATTACTACAAGTTATAGTGTTGGTACCATTAGATTAAATCTACTTACATATCTATATCGTTAGATCAAATATATTATTTTCTAAGTAATGACATTTGCATTTCAAATTATCATCAACTTAATCATTCAATGGCTCTAACTCTAAGACTTGTAATCCCATAAGCTCTAGCTCGTAGTATCATTTTTCACCGCAATAGTGTGAAACTCTGCATAGAAAACAAGGAACCACATTCTCAGAAGATTAGTAAAGTAGACATCTCGATTCACCTCCCAAACTAGGGTAAAACCTAGTCCTTCCACAACTTTAAAGTGCAGAGGGAGAATGGGCCTTGAATGAGTCCTTCAGGATCCTGGAAGCACCATATAGATGTTAATTAAATCCTCTGGGATCATGGAATTCTAAGGTTGAAGCCAGTTCGACTAGCTAAGCTCTAGCCTCTTTAGTGGGAGCCGTTGAAGTGGAAGCAGCCACTTGAGGCATCTCTGATTCCTCGTCATCATCACTGAGGATGTTAAGCTCCGGAACCCTTTTCTGATCAACTTGATTGACATAACCCCACTTAAAGCCATTGTTGTCTGCTCCATAACTGTTCCTCAACATTATGAACAATGTCAGCTGGTCAATCATGATCTTCTACATGGAAGGTCGAGATAATAACTTACAACTTCCAGCTCCATCCTACGTACCATAAGATGTAGATAGGAATCAACAATACAACCTAAGCTTTCACAAAAATCAATTTTTTGAAAATGCACACGAAAGACAATAAAGCCTTTACGATTTGACATTTCACGACGTCTTGCCTGTCTTAAATCATACATCATCTATAAACGTATCAATAAATCACTCCTTGTATAATAAAAAACACAAACATATTTGTTTTCATCAATTTGATTTGTGTCTTATTTTCCTTATCAGAACACGTAATTGTGCACATTTTTAGTTTTTTTTTTTCTTCAAAATATGCAAACATGAAAGGGACATTTATACCTATCTAGAAGTAGATGGGAAACTGTAATTTACATATTATAGATTGAAATCTTTGATAAAATATCATATTTAGAATTAGGGCCGACTCGGTGAAATTCAAGGCCTAATGTCGGTTATGTCGGACGGGCCCCTTCCTTTGTTGCATTTTTTTCAAACATAAAGAATTTATGTTCCACTTTAACTAAAAAAAACATCTAGCACTATCGTCCAATAATCCAAATTACTTCCACTATTACTCAAAAAAAAAAAAACTTCCACTACTTCAAAACACATAAACTAATAGACAAAAATTAGCAACAAGAATCTAAATCATCAGGTCAAGGTCCAAAGCCAAATTAGCAAATCGAGGAAAAATACATAGAGGAATACCCATTTAGAAACTTAAAACAAGAAGATTACAAGAATCTTTGAAGAAATTGAAAGAACTTTGATAAAAATATGAAACGAAAATTGGTTGGGAGCTGTCGAGTTGGGTGAATGGGCGAATGAGTGATTGTGTGTAGCCAAGGGGGCATCAATTATAAGAAGGTAGATAAATTTTGGGCCCTAAAAATCACACATTTTTATGGGGCTCAAGGTCCAGGTATAGCCTTTGTGTTGGGCGGCCTTGCTTAGAATATATCAAAACAATCATCTTTACCCCCTTTTTTCGCACACTAGAGTCCTTCATTCTAAAATTTAGTGACATATATAGGGTCCATGGTCATGTTTCCTATCATAATAGGGTCTTTCTAGTTTCTAAAACTAAGTGACATGTCTAGGGTCCATGGTCTCATTTCCTATCATAATAGGGTCTACTATAACTTCCGTTACATGTTTGACGTCGTTTATATATGAATATCTTTGGTGTTTTTTTGGTCATTTCACATGCAAAATATCCAATAATTCTAGCCAAAATAGGGTAAGTTATGGACCCTAAAATGTAATGAGTCCTTAAATAAATTATATTAGGTCGTATTACTTTACCAAATTTTATGAACATACCACAGTTGAAATGCCATAAACAACGATCACCAGCCCTTCTCTAAGAGATTCTCTTTGTTTGTAGATACAATAACCTAACACACATGAAAAAAATAAATATTAAGGGTGAAATAAATGAAAACAATATTAGAATTTTGTTTGTGTACGATTATGATACCATTCTTAATAGTAACAAACCAATCTCTATTATATATATTTTCCATGTGAATGTAGCTTGCATTTGCATATCCATCATAGTGATGTTAATTAATGTGGTTATCAAGGGGAACTGTATATTGTATCTAAACACACAAGAATAAAACTCTATCACCTATCAATATGAGACGAAATTAGAGAAATATTATTTCTCTTCAAAACACAAATACACCAATCAAATTGCTATCTTTGGAAAAATAATTGTAAAAAGTCAAATTAATAAGTAGATCTTACGAGAATATGTATATGTATTATGAGCGCTATGCATATTAAGTAAATTTTAGGTGTTGATTTTTACTCAAATTGATCTTTACTATCATAAGAAAAATAATATGTGAAAACACGAGATCTCACAACAATGAATGGTATATTGTTTTTAGACAAACAAACAATACATAGAATTGATCTAGCTAGCTAGCTGTATCTAGAACACATCTAATAGGATGAGATCTAGCACAATCGTACTGGACCACAGAAAAGTATCGTATGAATATCCTATTAAGCTTGATACATATGGCCAACATTGAACTCTGACGTCATCCAAACCGTTATGGAGTAAAGAGAGATTATGAACTAGACAACAAATAAAATTATGTTTATTGTTGATGCAAAAAGTACGGCATAATTTATGTACATATATTTCAAAAACAAGCTTTAAGATCCATATCTTAAGATCAAGCTCGAAGATACATATTTCAAGATCAGACCCTAGATCCATTTTATTTATGAATATTTTAAAAAGGAAAGTGAAAAACAATGGAAACTAAAACAAGCATGAGGAGAGGGACGGAGAGAGCAAGAAAGAGGATTGACTAGCCATTGAAATGTTGGCGACGAAGAACTTTAGAATAAGGTAGTTCAAAGCTGCGGCGGTAGAGAGAAGGTATAACCCCTCAAGGCTTTTTATACACACAAAGGAGGACAGAAGAGAAAACCCTAAAGGAAAATGTATTAAATGGTATGCACGTGCAAAACATGTCATAGAACCATGATTATGGCAGAGTAATTACATTATAGAGCTGGTTTTGTATTCTGATACCGTTATGGATGTCCTAGCTATTTTTTTGTCTAATGGTGTAAGATTGGCAAAGCTGAGCTTTTGGGGACCCATGGGTTAAAAAAAAAGTTCACAAATAATTTTTCACTTTTTATATTTCAAAGCATTGAAAAGGTGCAACACCTATAATAAAAAAAAATATAAAATAGTTATTGAAAACTACTTGTTTGCATTTTCAGAGTAACTGGCTCTTTTACGTCTTGACTAGTAAGGTTCACGTGTGTTGCACGTGGTGTTAATGATTTATTAAAAGTGATTTGTTAGTTCCTTCATTTTTTGTTGACTTTTAATTATTAGATTTTTGTGTGTTTTAATCTTTACATGCAGTTTTTGAGACTTATAAATTATGTTGTGTGTTTAACATTTCTGATACTTTATTTTTTCGTCATTTATAATTATGCTTTTAGTCATTGTATAGCAACTTATCCTACACATTTGTCTTTTTTTTAGTTATTTTTAAATCTCTTTTTTTAATACCAAACATGAATTCATTCAATTTTATCAGTGTCTAAATTGAAAACAATTCAAACTTACTATCTTAGATAAGTACATTGTTGTTGGAGACTTTGCTTATGTCGTTTCTGGAATTTATGACTCTTTAATATATATATATATATATATATATATATATATATATATATATATTGTGTTGGAGAATCAAACTCTCAATCCTAAAGTATATAGTTACACTAAAAAAATACAAAATTCCACCAAAGTATCTATAAAGTCCCACTTTGCCACACACAACCTAAGTTTTGTGTCATTTTCATATCATTTATAATTTTTTTCTAGTTTATCCCCTAACCACGACGAAGGTTACCAATCTTACATTAAGGTGCACGTGAAATTTCACGTGTAGGGCATTTTGGTCATTTTTTGGCAACGCTTTCTCTGCTTTTATTACCCAAAGAGAAACTTCTTTTTCTTCTTCTCCAACAACTCTTTCTCTTCTTCTTCTCCATCAATGACCTCTTATGTAAATTTTAATTGAGATAAAAATCAAGAGTGTATGAATCTTTTATTCAAAATTTTATATTGAAAAATAAATAAAAATAGTGGAATCATATCAGATATCAAAGAGATATAACTGAAGATCAGATAATCACAATCAGTTGTCAAAGCCGTCACGAATAAGAACCCACAAAAAATTAAAGCTGTCACAGCACCCGACATTTCTCCTTTTCTCTCTCGTACAACACAATACACAAGCATACACCACGAATTTCAAAACACATATTTGAACCAATCACAAATGTATACGACAAAGATGAGGCACGCCATGGTTCAATCCATCTTCATTGTCCCTAGCTTCAACTATAATAAATTTCTCATCGACACTGTTGATATTGTTTATGGTTTGATTGGACCAAATTATCGATCTTAAACATTATTCGTCACCGTGTCTACACTACGATTACCAAACATGGCATCATCATCACCAAATTTGACATAGAATATGGAAATGCTACAAAATTACGTTGAGGGCCAAAGTGGATTTGGTGGATACTTAGGGGGAAATTTGTATTTTGGACTACTTTCGATGGGGCCAAAATATGATTAGCTCCCAAAATTACACAATAAATCTCACATTGCACCCCAACCTACGAAGTGTCTCACTTCCATATCTTATTTTTCTATTTGTCCCACTTTGCCCCCTTCCGTCTATGGGTGTTGAAAATAGTAACGGAAAATGATATGTGTCTGTTACATGAAAATTATTTTGATCATTTTTTCTTGGGGTGCAAAATGGGATTTGGTTATAACTTCATTATTTAGTTACCCATTTAGTATTTAAAATATATTTTTAAATATAAATAATAAACAATTGTTTCAATAATCCAAAAATAATTATATGGCCAATTTACAATTCCCCCCGCAAAGTATCCACCAAATCGCATAGTGCACCATAACCTAAGGTTTGTCCCATAATGGTGTGTGATGCTACTTTCTTTTTTTTTCCATTTTCCACCCTACCCTTGATGTACGTTAGAAAATTCACTTTAAATAACACCTGATCTTGCACGTGTGGGGCAAAAATGGCATTTCCCTTATCTGGTTAAAGAGTAAATGTATTAAAAGGAAAAACTCTAATCTCACATCCTCTCATTCTCTCATCTTCTGGTGCAATCTCATCTTCGGCTCCATCGTAATAGCCGTCATCTCCAGGCCACCATATATAGAAGGCACCATCTCCAGCCTAAACCCTTCCCACTCCAGTCACTTCTATCACAGCTCTGGCGCCTACCTCTTTAAATTTTAGCCAAATTCCATCTTTGATCTCCCTCATTCTGTCCCCTGCAAAAGTCGCGCCTGAAATACTTACTAAAAACTCTTATAAAAACATGGGATTAACAGAAAACCAATAACCCATATCGTCGAATTCATCAAAAAATGAGACGAGCATGCATTAAGAGAAATGGTAAGGGGTTTTATTGAAATACTCTTCAATTTTGCTAGAAAAAATTGGGCATACAACCGGCTTGCATATGGCTCAAAAAAGTATCGAAATTGAAAGGATGTTGAAGAAGTTATGGTTTAAGGTGATTTCGACCTAATATCAGCTGTCATGGTGGTCGGGTTGGATTATATAAAGAATTATGAGAGAAAAAGTAAAGTTAAGTTAATTCATGTAAGAGGATGAAAGGGGGGATGAGAAATTGGTTGATTTCAGTGGTGGTTGGGTTTCATCGGAGAAGGTGAGTGAATCCAATTTCATACAAGAAATCGAAGATGGGACGGGTATCTATGGGTAAAAGTTTTTCATATATTTTGTTTGCATACTTTGTTTTCATCATCAAGATAAAAGAAATTAATAATGAAATCAAGCGCGTACACTACAATAAATTATGTCTTATGAGGCTCTTAAAAGTGCCTCAATAGGTACCTTATTGAGGCTTTTTGAACCTTGAGGCACTTGGACTAAGTGTCGCTTGTTTCGAAGCCTCAATAGACTATTAAGGCTATTTCAAGTCTCTCAATAGGCTACCACTTTACGAGGCTCATATAAATGCCTTAATAGATTTTCTATAGTGTCATTTACAAGTGCCCCATAAAGCATTTTGAAATGTGGAAAGTTAACTATTGCGACTCTTGCAAGTGTCGCTTTAGAAAATTCAAACTGTTTTAACTACCATAAATGCCTTAATAGAACTATTGAAACAACTCCTAGAAGTGTCTCAATAACTACTCTGTGGAGGCTGTTCAATAATTTTCTGTTAAGGCACTTCAAAACGCCTCTATATGTAAACTATAAAAGTTGTTTTACCACTTGCTATTGGGGCACGTCAAAAGGCCCCAAGTAGTATTATTAAGGCAATCAAAAAGAGCCCCCCAATAACATCAACCTGCTTAATATACTTAATTTCATGCTTTTGTTGTTTTATATATAAACAAGATAAGATAAAAATTGTTCGAGGTATAAAAAATTAAAAACAAAAATATATAATCATAAAACAGATATCATAAAATTAATCACCAACACTTTAATTACATTGTCCCATACCAAGTATCTCGATAATTTACACATATCAAAATAAAACTAATCATGCGTAGTCATTGTATCATACTAGCAAAAATAATCTAACACACTAATAAAACATAAGTCGTTCATCGCAACTAATATATGAAGTTCTCCATCTACACTATTTTGAGGTTGCAACTAGAATGAGTCAAAATCCAACGGTGTTATCTACAAAATATATAAATTTAAATTAGTAGAAGTAAAACAAATGACATACATGCGCATATTATAATGATTAATAGACTTAAATTGTAACGACCCGACCCGGATTCCAACACGAAATCCCAAGGTCGTGCCGCTGGAACTAACTTAAGAAGAGGACAAGCACTTGATAAACAGTAGTGTTAGTCAAACAGTCGAGCAAACTCGCTCTAAACATGAACATAACGCCGCACTAAAATACGGTATTTCAAAAATCAAATCAGCGGAAGAAATATAAAAAAGAAGCCCCAAGCTATGAAGCTCGAAACCAACGACAATGAAACCAAGAGAGACATTATCTCTCAAAGGAGGAAAAACAAAACTCGCGTGCCGCAACATTGCAGACGCTAATCAAACCATCGGCACTCCAGGCCGGCGTTTCAACAAAGAACCAACCTGATATAACAAATACCCAACGGCTAAAGCACAACCAACAACTATAAAAAATTAGAATAAGGAAATTCCCCAAAGCTACTGCGTGCCCGGGAGACAACTGAAATATATACTAAAACCACAAACAAGGCACGACACTACATGTCGGCCCAAGAAATAACCAATACAAATACCCAAGTTTTCTACCCGACTGTAAAATCTAAATAACTTTACAAAATGTCGATCTCACAAGAATAGCAAAGTACATGAAATCAATGACAATGCTAAAAAGGAACAAGACTCCACAAGCCGCTACTAGGAAAGTCGCTAATTTAAGCTACAAACATGAACCATACGATCTAACCTCGATCTATCGACCGCGCGCCTCATCCACGATCTACTCGGCCTCACTATCGATTCCGCAACTAAAAACAAGTACGAGATGACGACCCGACCCGGATCCCAAGACGAAATCCTAAGGTCGTGCCACCAAGGGAACAATTAACAACAAACAAGTAGCAAATAATGGGTAGGGCCATAACGGCGATACACCGATAACTCAAAACACATGCGGAAGCGAAATAAAATAAAGCAGTGGCGCCCGAGCTAACAAGCTCAAACTAAAACAACCAAAGAGATGATAAATCTCTCGGTCCGAAAATTCGATTCGCGTCGCGCAACATTGGGCACGTAGAACAAACTCCCCGTTATGCAATTCATATATAAGCATAATAAACCAAGTCATCGGCGAAACTACTACGAACTCCAACATTAAACTAAGTCTAAGACTCTAGTCTAACAACTCAACGGCTAAAACATGCCGGAGAACAAACATCATAATAAACTAGCAATTTAACATGCTAAACATAAACACCAATTAACCACGCACGACTAAACCAGTCGGCTACCAACAAAATAAGTACTAACAGTTATATGTACTAACAACTATAAAGCATATGGAGATACAACCATATATACACATTAAGCACAACCACCACCGGTTGGCTACCAAAAGATTAAGCTAGCCACATAATTACAACACTTCAAAAACATAAAGGTTTGCTACCCAAACATGAAGTTTATATAACTTCATCTTCCCACGACCTCACCAAAAACAAAACGAACATCTAAGTAGCAACCTTGACCAAAAGACTTCCTTGCCAAAGTAACCTTCCTGATTTACTTGGATCCGCTAGCTCGGCTCGGATCTAGGGAAAACAACCAACAAATAAAAGTAAGTCACAATGACTTAGTAAGTTACTAACCATAACTCCCTACCATGGCATAATGCTCAATTATAAAATATATCATGCTATTGTCATGAAATAACCTCATAATGAATCATGTATGGCATCCATGCTCAACATTAAATAAATGTGTTATCATCATAGTATAACATCTTACCAAAAATCCATGTTAAGGCATATAAGTCTTAACAATAATAATTTATACCTTTGGCATAAAACAATATTCCAATAAAATTCATGTGATAGCATTTATGCTTACAACATTAATCAATATGTTATCTATTAAGTATAACATGTAAGAAACCAAACCATCAACATATCATATCCAATTCACTAAGCACGTATTCACTTAAGTACTAGTGAAGCAATTCATATATATAAGGGATATGATACCATTACCAAAATTCCTCCGCGCGTGTCGCTCCTGCAAAAACACGTGCAAAACCCTTATGTGCCCTCGATATCCTCTCGTAGATATCGACGCCCCGAGACGCCCTCTCGAAGTTCCATAGTTATCAAAGTCATGTGTATTACTACAACTAAGATAAACTACTTCCCCACCGTGGCCATCGATGGAGGGGTGTGTAACTCACACGGCGATACATCGAAATCACGAATCCCATAATTCGTGAAAACAATGTATCGACCCACCAAAGACTCAATGCAGGCCCGACGCCACTGACTCAAGACCCAAGCACAAGTAATATATACTCATATGCTCAAAACAAGTAGGTAAACACTCTACCATCAAACTAGTCATGCAATTAATCCACAACTAGCATAAACATTACAACCGAGAATCATATAAGCTCTCATAATCAAGTGTGCTTCACACACCTTAAAACTTCTTGGAGGCTCGACCTCCATGAATTCTACCCAAGATTCCGTAGGACTTAATATCATAGTTCCTAGGATTCAAACTAACCCAAAGGTTAACTCCGTTGAGTTAAATCTAAGTTCTCCGAAAATTCAAGGAATAGAAGCTTAGGCTTCATCATCCCCCTAAGTTCATATCTATCGTCAAAACCATAACCCGACGATCAATAAACTCACATAAACCCCACAAAATTAACAAGGTAACTTAGAACAAATTAAACATCTTGGTTATAAATTTATTCAAGTCACCATACCAACCAATAATTTCCAATTCATGATTAATTCACACAATATAGTTTAATATGCTCTACTAAACATATAAAACATTCTAATCATGCTCACATCATTAATTTTTGCAAGCTAATCAAAATTAGGCAAGACGCCCTCCAAGCATCTCATCCAAACCAACATTAATCCACATTGTCAATCAACATAAACAAGTTCATTAGGCTAGTTAGAGCATGAATTTTACAAATATCATAGTCTCACATAGGCCAATTGAGTTCTAGCATTCAATTGAAAACCTAGGGTTCATACATAATCTATAACCCTAACAATGGCTTCCATTGACCTCAAATACCACAAATGGCTGTTTCCCTAGGGTCAATGGAGCTCAAACATCAAGGGAAGAGAGGTAGAAACTTACAATTTCTCTACAAACCGCCCAGCCGCCCAAAATCGAACTCAACGAAGAAGCGCTTCTTTTCCCACTCCGCGCTCTTCAATCTTGCAAGGGTTAGATGGAGAAGAAGACCCCAGCAAAGAATGGCTTCCAAGCTTAGCCTCTTGAAGCCCTAGAATCGCCTCCCCCCTCAAGCCCTCACTCTGCGCTCTTGGCCAAGTGGTCGCAGAAGGTAGGAAGAAGAAGTCGTAAACCCGATCTGGCGCCGAATGAAAGAGTGCGCAGCGGCAGATTTTGGGTTTTATATGGGAGATTAATTCACTAATCAAACCACTAATTACCCCTAATTCTCTTAATAGGTGATTAGATTAGTCTTAGGCTAATTAAGTGAGGTTAGAATAGGTTTAAGTTGGGTTTAATAGGCAAAAGTTCTGGACATTCACCAACGAACAAAAAATCCCGCAATCCGAATCTAGGACCTTGCGGTCGCATTCAACATGCATGATGCGAGCGCATCATGCCGCCTTCCAAAGATACCCAACTTTTCCGCTTTCCTTGCTCGATCCCGGACTCTCCCGCATGCAATCCCGAGTCCTTCCAAGCCAAAAATGGTCTATAAATCAACCTTAATAACCTCCAAACCATAACCAAAGTAATCAAGCCTCAAACCCCATCAAAACAAGGCCAAGAAACCAGGCAGAACTCTCCCGAACGACGACCGGAAAAGTTAAACTGAAAAGGGTTAACGCTAAAATCAAACTAGCAACCCAACCAACAATGCAACAAGCATCTAACCAATAACCAAGGCATGTTAATGATATTATAAATGCCTTCTAACAATTTTCCATGTGTTAATCACATAAAACGAAACCCGAGATTCAACACATTCGCGGAAGAAAAATGCATACATGCATCTCCAACAACGCCAATGATCATGCTATTGACTCTAAACATAACCGGAGCTAAATGAACATATTCATCATGATTATAAATATATGAATTCATGCATATCACAAGCAAGCAGTATTTCAGGGTTTTACATTCTCCCCTACTTTAAGGAATTTAGCCCCTAAATTCTTACCGTAGTCATCGAACAAATGAGGATATTTCTCTTGCATCTCCAACTCGGTCTCCCAAGTTGCTTCCTCGATCTCGTGATTCTTCCAAAGGACTTTCACCAATGGAATTTTCTTGCTTCTCAAAACTTGCTCTTTCGTGTCAAGTATTTTCACCGGCTGCTCAACATAAGACAAGTCCGGCTGAAAAGTAATCTCCTCATACTCAAGAACATGGGAATCATCCTTAAGATATTTCCGAAGCATAGACACATGAAATACATTATGAATCTCCGACAAAGACGGCGGTAAAGCCACCCTGTATGCCAAACTCCCAACTCGCTCCAGAATCTCAAAAGGTCCAACATACCTCGGTGATAATTTCCCTTTCTTTCCAAACCTCTTGGTACCCCTTCTAGGCGATACCTTAAGAAATACAAAGTCCCCAACCTGGAACTCCAAATCTCTTCTTCTATTATCCGCATAGCTTTTCTGTCGACTTTGAGCGGTGAGCAATCTATCTCGAATTATTTTCACACTCTCAACAGACTGCTGAACAATTTCTGAACCCCATAATTTTGCTTCTCCAACCTCGTCCCAAAGAAATAGGAGATCTACACTTCCTCCCATAAAGAGCCTCATACGGTGCCATCTCGATGCTCGACTGGTAACTATTGTTGTACGCAACTCTCGCCAAAGGAAGACGTGGTATCCCAACTCCCTTTAAAATCAATCGCATAAGCCCTAACATATCCTCAAGTATTCAATCGTTTCTGGACTGCCCAGTTTGACTCAGGTGAAAAGTCGTACTAAAGTTCAACTTGGTCCCCA
>JABEVN020002493.1:0-21263 GCA_013146195.2 Codonopsis lanceolata
TTTTTATAAGACCCCTCGCTAGGTTAAGTCCCTACCGAATTGTTTATGGAAAAGCGTGTCATTTATTCAGAAGTTAGAGCATAGAGCGTTTTGGGTAATTAAAACCCTTAACATGGATATGACCTTAGCAGGTGAGAAACGAATGCTCCAGTTAAATGAATTAGAAGAGCATAGGTAATTGAAAATAGATAAAGAAAAGACCAAGCGATTGCACGATAAGAAAATACTTCCTAAGGATTTGTATCCTGGCATGAAAGTTCTTCTATTTAATTCTAGGTTGAAACTATTTCCAGGAAAACTTAAATCGTGATGGTCAAGTCCATTTGAAGTAGTAAATGTTTTTGTCCACTGGAAGCAGTTGAGCTTAAGTGTTATAAAACTAATGAAACATTCAAAGTTAATGGACATAGAGTCAAGCCCTATCATGAAGGTGTTTCATGTGTGAAAAATATCGAGTCGATGGACGTTTTCGACTTCGACTAATGGGTTGACTAACGTCGAGCGAACGACGTTAAACAAAAGCGCTGCGTGGGAGGCGACCCACTTAATTTTAATTTGTTGTTGTAAAATAGTTGTTTTGAACCCTTGCTTGATTTTGAGAATTTCAAATTTATTACATTTTTGCAAAATTTAAGTTTGAGGGAAAAATATTTGATAGTGTTGTATTTATATGTTTAATTTTTATTTTAGTGTATTTGGTAATTAGTTTTAGGTAATTGAAGGATATATAAGTGCATCGAAGGAAGATATATCTGGACCTTAATGTTAACTAATTATTACTCAACTATTTTTATAATAAGAAAATCAATTTTTTTTTTTGAAAAATGGGCTTGAGCGATCGACCAGCACATAGGTTGAGCGACCGCGCAAAAGACAAAACTTCGGCTTCCTAATTTTTGAACTGAGCGATCGCTCAGTGTAAGGGTGGACGACCGCTCAGCCTCGATATTTAAAATACGCAGGAGTCCAGACAGATAGACCAACAATGATTATCTATCTCTTCAAGCATAACCCGAAAAACCTCTCACTTATTCTAAGATTCTGGCCAATCTAACCGTCCAAATCCATTCAAACTTCATAATCCACCTCCCCTCAACCCACATTTCACATCCATCACTTCGTTTTTGCGATCGGTGAAGATTTGTGCCCGACGGATTCCGGCGACCTCCATGTTTTTGGCGAATTTTCTGGCGACAAGCTCAAGTGTGCTACCCATTTTTGAGTATTCTTTATCCTCTTCTACATTTATGCACATTTTATTTGCTTAAAACTGATTATTGAATAAATTGCCAGTTTAGGATAATTTTTATACTTGTTCATTTACGAGCTTTGTTGGGTTTTCTGACTTTGAGAGGAGTGTTTTGAGTGATAATTTTAGTGATTAATCTTAAATGGCACCCAAAAAGAGAAGCAAAACTTTCGGCAAGGGAACATCATCTTTTGCTCCGGTAAAAGAATTTGATGCCACCCACTTTTTAAATGTCGAACATTATTAGAACTACTTGAATAGTTTTCATTCAAAGGCCATCGTCCCGGAGCGCGGGTTTGATTTCAAAAGCTATCAATTCAAAAAGCATTTCGCAAGAAATGGTTGGAAAAAATTTGTGCGCTGCTCGTGGCGATGCCGTTGTGCCAATTGTCCGTGAGTTTTACGCTCATAGTGGACAAGTAATGAGAGAGGGCCCCAACTATTCTTGGGTTCAGGGCCATTTAGTTAATTTTGGTCATTCTGCCATTCGGGATTGCTATAGTTTACCTATTGTTAGGGTTGATGATTATCAATCTTATTTACCTTACAACATCTCGATGGCCACTGTTAGTGCGAGGATAGCTTTGCCTGGGTCCGAGTGGACCTATGGACGAAATGAGTTGATTGGACGCGCTCGTTCTATTAGGGAGTCTCTCTTGACTCCCCAGGCTAAGGGGATTTATAAATTCATTTGTGCTAGGGTGATGCCCACAACACATCAGTCTGATAAGACGTGGAATAGGGCGGTGTTAATTTATACCATCCTAACTCAGGGTTCCGTTGATATCGCTACAATCATCAACGGGTAACTTAGATGCATGGTTGAGAAAACCATGAATACGACCCTTCACTTTCCGAGTCTGATCACTGGCCTTTGTGCTTCCGCGGGAGTCGAGTGGACTCCCAATTTAGAGCGAATCAAGCCGATGCCCAGTGTCGCCCAAAAGGGTGTCACAAATAGGGCACGACAACCCTTTGACCGTCACGCTACCGATCAAGGTGAGGATGTTGAGGAGGATCCGGAGATGGATCCTGTGGAAGAGATCTCTACACAGTTAGTGGAGGTCCAGCTAGGCTTAGACACGTTCAGCTAGGGTTATGAGTTTTCTGTTAATCGCATATTTTTACAAGGATTTTTAGTAAGTATAGCATGTAGCCTTTGATTTATACTTTAGGCGCGACTTTTGTAGGGAAAAGAATAAGGAAGATTGGAGATGGAGTTTGGCTAAAATCGAAGGAGGAAAGCGCCAAAGATGTGATAGCGTGACCGAAGTAGGAAGGGTTTGTGCTGGAGATGGCGGCTATTATGGTGGAGCAAGAGATGAGAACTTGCACCGGGAGAAGAGGGCAGGTGAGGGTGTGAGATTAGAGTTTTTACTTTTAATACATTTACCCCTTAACCAGATAAGGGAAATGACATTTTTATCCCGCACGTGGAAGATTGCGTGCTATTATTCTAACGTCCATCACATGTAAGGTGGAAAAAGAGAAAAAAATATGTAACGTCAGATGTCATTATGGCACAATCCTTAGGTTTGGGTGCATGATACGATTTAGTGAATACTTTGAGGGGAAATTGTAATTGACCATATAATTATTTTTGGATAATTGAAACAATTATTTATTATTTTTATTAAAAAACATATTTTAAATACTAAATGGTTAATTATATAATGAAGTTATAATCAAATCTCATTTGTACCTCAAGCAAAATGGCAAAAATAATCTTTACGTGGCATGCACATACTATTTTCCATACATTACTATTTTTAATGTCCATAGACGGGAGGGGACAAAGTGGGACAAATAGAAAAATAAGGTATGAAAGTGAAACATTTCGTAGTTTGAGGTGCAATGTGAGATTTAATGTGTAATTTTGGAAGCTTATCATATTTTGGCCCCATCAAAATTATTCCAAAATACACATTGCCCCCTAAAGTATCCACCAAATCCACTTTGACCCTCAATCTAATTTTGGAGCATTTTTCATATATATATTCCATATCAAATTTGGTGATTGAGATGTCATGTGTGGTAATTGTGAGTTTGATTTCTATAACACAATTTATTATTTTCTAAAAAGAGTCAATACATTCTAGAAACGACATAAACAAAGTCTTCAACAACAATGTGCTTATCTAAAATGGCAAGTTTGAATTGTTTTCAATTTAAACACCGATAAAATGGAATGAATTCATGTTTCGCATTCAAAAAAGAGATTTAAAAATAACAAATAAAAAATACAAATGTGTAGGATAAGTTTCTATGTAATAACTAAAAGTATTCATTATAAATGACTGAAAAACAAAGTATAGAAAAATCACACAACACAATTAATAAGTCTAAAAACCTATAAAGATTAAAACACACAAAAAAAATCTAATAATTAAAAGTAAGAAGAAAAATGAAGTAACTAGCAAATCATCTTAAAAAACCACTAACATCACGTGCATTCATCAGGTGCAACGCACGTGAACCTTACTAGTATATTGAAAAGAGAAGGTGGAGAAGATTTCGCTTTTGAGTCCTTGGTCTGGTATATATGCTTGAGGACAAGCATAGTTTAGGTGAGGGGGATTTGATAAGTGTTTATTTTTATATATTTTATTTGTTATATTCCCTTATAATTTGATCTTTTGATGTGCCAATTAAATTGACTAATTTGATGACTTTTAATTGTAGGTGGTGATTTTCATGGGTTTGGATCAAAAGAGCTTAAAAGTGGATGATTGGAATTAAAATGTGAATGAGTTTTGGACTCATCAAGTCGGGCCTGTAGGTGAATTGAAATTGGACTCAAGGGACTTACATTCTAAGAAAGAAACAAATAGAAGTCTAGTTCTAATACATTTCTAATTTTCCACATGAACAATTATGATCATTGACTAAGGAAGGTGAAAGGTTTGGAAAGAAAATAAAGTAAAGGAAGAGGAAATGCAAGAGAGGGGAAAAGGAAAGGTTAGCAGCAAGTGTATAAAAGGAATGGATGCAACGGGCAATTTTGACAGAAGGAGAATCGAGTCTCCTACTTTCTTCTTTTAGTTTTTTATGCCTACTAGTAATTTTAGATTTTTCTTCTATTAATTTTACATAGTAGCTGGCTTTCTTTTCCGGTTAGAAGGGATGTTTGAACCCGACCACTTATTATTTTGAGATCAATTCAGTAACGTTTTCTTTATCTCTATCCTATAATTATTTGTGTTTTCTGTTTTAATTGATTTTGATGTACGGATGCTTGATTTGGTTTTGCCACCTAGATGAAGTCTTCTATATATCAATGGCTAGAATATAATTCATGATCCATAATTGTTGTGGGTTTATATTCAAGAGTAGCAACTAATGATTAAATCATTAGAATAACACAATTTGGGAATAATTGAATCGAGCTTATGAATTCAATGTCGTGTCTATCCTAGTGTTATAAATCTTAATGCTTTTAACAAATTAAATATAGAGAGCTTGTTCTAGGTTATTTGATTAAAAAAGATTCGATTGAAGAGCTTATTTCAATTGATTATGCTTAAGGGACATTCTGGGTTAACAGAGCTTGTTGTTAATTCAATGATAGAAATTATAGGAGTGGGTAAAAAGAAGAAACGTTGCATTGATCTTGATTTAATCTGTGCCGGAGGATAATTGAACTGAGAACTGGAATCTTTGACATTGCAATTAACTTTTTGTTATTTTTGTGTTGGTTGATTTTGTTTTGAAGTAGTGAATTAATTTAGTTTAATTGAAGCCAAGCCAACCCCCCTCCCCTTTTCTTCGTTTGCAAAATAATTGATACTAGAGGCACGTATAAAATCATCCACTCTCCGTGGGATCGACCCTTACTTCATGCTACTACCAATTAGTTGTTGTAGGGAAAGGAAAAAAAAATTAATTTTGCGTGCCTTGGCAGCATGGCCATTATGTGAGAGAGATTGATTTAATGGCGATGGAGGGAGACTAAGCACAAAGCTTGAGGGTGACGATGGAGGGAGACGATGATGATACCAGAGAGAGATGGAAGGAGAATAGACGGATTCTAGCGGCAGCACAGAGGGTTACGGAGACGAATTCAGACCCCATTTGAGAGAGAAGCCTGGAGGTGTTGGTAAGGGTCGAAGGAATAGCGAAAATTTCTTGGAGGAAGGAGTTGTATAAAACTGAATAGATGAAAGAGGGGTTGCAAAGAGCACGTGCAAGAGAGGGGTTTAGGAGAGAGAGAGGTTGAGTGCGGAGAGAGTAGAGGAAGGAGTCGAACTGCCCTCACACGCTTGCAGTCTAAGATTTAATCTCAGCCGTAAGATCTCGGTAAGAAAATATAAATCATGACCTCTTAATAGTCCTAATCAATTGCATACATATGAATAAGCGACTTGCTAAGTAGACCCCCCATACATTTTAAAATCATTAAAAGCAATAAGTATAGTGCCACCCCCTCGTATTCCTATTTTCCCCTACCAATTTTAAACCTAAAATTATTACACACCCCACCCGCACCCCTTCTCTTTGCATACCTAACCCCTACCCTTTTAACGCAAACACCATTCTTCCCTCCGTTCCAACAGCAGCATACGACATACACGACAAGTCAAAGGCAGCAAGAAGAAGATCAAACAACAACAACACGCAATCAGGAAACACAAACCCAAATCACAACCCAAACCCAAATTCCCTCTCGAATCCTCATCTTCATCTTTGTATTCAACAATGAAAAAGGTGGGAGCATGCATAAAATTTGAATATTTTGTTGTTGTTGTTTTGTTAGAATGTAGCTTGTATGTGAATTAGTGTGTTTTGTGTTGAGTTAGGAAGTATGTAACTCGATTGTAATTTATTTGTTACAATGTATGTATGTCAGATTTAGGGGAGAATTTAGGTTTCATTGATTGATGTTCTGCCCTGTATGAAATAGTACTTGTCGAACGTTACCCAAAATGTTCCACCATTACTAGTGGAACAGTGTGGTGTATATTTGTTCTCATGTATGATTCCATCACACACACACACTCTTATTTTTATCATCTTTGTCTATATATACTTCAAACCAAACGTGTTACTTTTTTTAATTTTGTCATGTTTACAGAAAAGATATACGGGAGGAAAAGAAGAAAACCATCAACCGGTTCGGCTAGGAGAAGTTTGAACAACAGACACAAGAACAGCAGGAACACGATTCACAATATGCCCAGTAACAGCTACAACGACATGTAGAGGAAGACTAGCATTTCCATGTAGAGTAAATGGAACATGAACATGTAGAGGATTATGAAGGTGGCCATGAACACGAACACGAACACGAACACGAGCATGATGATGATGAGTATGATGCTGAAAGAGAAGGGGGCCATGTTGATGAGGAGGAAGGAGAAGAGAGATTTACCCCATTTCCTGGGGGTCCATATATATGATCCATCAGTTTTTGTGTAGCTTCAACAAACATGTAACGACATATATATGGGGTGGGGAAGATGATCATATTTTGAAAGTATTAAATCATATATCAAAACTGAAGAAGTAGGTTGTGGGTGGAGATAATTCTTCTCAACAATGGAAGGATTTAGTCATAGCCTCCAAACTATTGAAATTTAGTCATATTGTATGACATTTATGCGTGTCATGTATGACATTATTACTTTGATTATCCCTAATGTATGAAAATTACTTATTAGGTATGACATTTATGAGATTACTTATGTATGACATTTACTCATAGTGATGTATGACATTTATGTGCATAATTTAAGGTTGAAGTTGAATGTTTAGACTCGGTTGGAATTGAACAAAACTGGTGTAAAAGAAAATTTTAGTCACTTGGAGACTGTTTTGCCAACACTTTCCGGAACATTTCAGGAACATTTCAGGAAATGTTAAACCAGCACTGGGTCCACTGGTGTTGGTGGAACAACCTGAAATGTTCCACAAGTGTTGGTGGAACAATATTGTCACAAAGACAATTAATTTTTGTGAACTTCATCCTAAACTTGATTAATACATCCATACAACCACAAAATTGTATATATGACATTAAAAAACAAATCAACAATTATAAAAAAACTAACATTAATTCATATTCAATTCGTAATACAACCCAATTGTTCCAAATTTATAGTTTCTGTACTACGACCACCAACACAACTGTTTCCTACACTATCTATATTATAAAAGAGCTTAGAAAGCATGCTTACAATTGAGTCAGGCTAATTATTGGCTAAGATTTAATGTTTTATTGGGATCTTAAGACTATAATCTCTTTTCAAGTTCGCATGTGCGAAGGCGGTTGTTCAATTGCAACCCATCTCTCTCCTCACACTTTAAGCTCCGTTTGTTTCACGGAAAATGACTTCCGGAAAATGTTTTCCTCATTTTCCGGTGTTTGGTAACCTTAGGAAAATGTAGTCAACGTAAAAGCTTTTCCGAGTCAACGGAAAATGAAACTTTCTTTTCCGGAAAATGACTTACATATTTAGGCTCCGTTTGTTTCACGGAAAATCATTTCCAGAAAATGATTTCTGGAAAATAATTTTCGAAAAATCAAAACACTTCATTTTCAGATGTTTGGTAAATCTTTTGGAAATATGTCTGAAAACATTTACGAGTATTTGGCAAACGCCCGGAAAATGTCACGGAAAACAATATATGAATAAATACAAAAATAAAAATAGAAAATAAACAATGATTAGGATGTCCCTAGAAAATCAGTAACGGCCATCTTTTTTTAATAAGGTCATTTTTTAAAATCTTACAATTACAAATAATTTTTTTGATAATTGATATGAAAAAAAAACATTTTAAAATAGAAAATAGACAATGCTTAGGATGTCCCTAGAAAATGTTACGGAAAACTATATATGAATAAATACAAAAAAATATATTCTAATATTAATGCACATATTGAATATAAAATAGTGTTGAATTTTAAGTATTTTTTCTTTAGTAACCCTCAATTTATCATTAGTGGTGTCAAATCAATGTCTATCTTTTTTCAATCTCACAATTACTAATAATTTTTTTTGATAATTGATATGAAAAAAACGTTTTAAAATAGAAAATTGACAATGGTTAGGATGTCCCTAAATAATATAGGTGACACTAGTTTTAGAACGTAGTAAACATTTATTACAATTATAATTTATAAATAGTATGCACAAACATTATTTATGTTTCTAAACAATTTATTTGTTGAGTAAAATATTGTGTGTAAGTAAATATGTGCAATTGTGAAAGGGGGCGGTTGGTGTCCGAACATTTGGAAAATGACTTACGGAAAATGAATCCGTAAGTCATTTTCCGGAAAAGAAGCCTTCATTTTCCGTTGATTCGGAAAACCTTTTACGTTGACTGCATTTTCCTAAGGTTACCAAACACCGGAAAATGTGGAAAACGTTTTCCGGAAGTCATTTTCCGTGAAACAAACGGAGCCAACACATATTTACATACACACATAATATTTCACCCAACAAATAAATGGAGTTTGTGCACGTTATTTATAAATTATAATTTTAAGAAATATTCATTACGTCCTAAAATTAGTATCCGTTATATTATATTATTATTTAAGGACATCCCAAACATTATTTATTTTATTTTTTAAAACAATTTTTCATATCAATTATTAATAAAAAAATATTTGTGAGCTTGAAAAAAGATGGAACTTATTGATTTGACACCATTAATGATAAATTGGGGGGTTATTAAAAGAAAATTACTTAAACTTCAACACTATTTTATATTCAATAAGTGTATTAATATTAGAGTATACTTTTTGTATTTATTCATATATTGTTTTCTGCAACATTTTCCGTGTATTTGTCAAACATCCGAAAATATTTTCCGGCATATTTTCAAAAGATTTACCAAACACCTGAAAATGAAATCTTTCAATTTTCCAAAAACCATTTTCTAGAAATCATTTTCCGTGAAACAAATGGAGCCTAAGACTTCACACCAACTACCTCCACTTTGCACTTCGATGGCAAAATTGGGTCTCTCCCTCCAAACTTCCCCTAGACATCTCAGCCTCCCAGTCTCCATCTCCCACACGCAATTTTGTGATACTTGGTTATCCAGACATATGTCCACGGTATCTCCATTTCCCAATCCCCAATTACTCTTTCTTTTCTACTTTCTATCGCCGCCAGTTCAAAACCGAGCCCTAGCCCCTCAGTCGCCTTTGAAGCCGGCAAGTTGAAGATTAGTGAAGTTTGCATAAATATGCGCAATTTTTGTTTTACTGATTTTGTTTTTCTCTTCTTATTGTTGTGATTTTAGGTAATCCGACTTGTATCTTGGCGGGGTAACCTAGACGATATGTTTTACAATTTTATTTTCGTGTTAATTGATGGAAATAACTAAGCGTATTTTATTTTGTTTTCTCTCTTTTTTAAGAATTCAAGGACCAAACTAGAATTCTAATTCATCTTATACACCTAGTCCTCTTTTGTAATTGTTGGTTGATTTTTATTTTTATTTTTTTGGAGTGTAAATGCTATTATATTATTTGATTGCCTATTTGCTGCAACTTTTTGTTAATTTGAGAGCACTCACAGTTTTGGGTAGTCCTTTTATTGACTCCCTTTTCAGTACCTGCTACTACAAGATACATTTTTGGTGATCTTTTAATACTACATTCAATCGTTAACAAGCTCTCCAGTATTCTCTTTTCATAGAATATAAGTTGTATCTATATGATAGAAACATAGGACTATTGTAGTTAGAAGGATCTTTCCTCTGAAGTTCTTCGCTGGTATGTTAGAAGGATCTTTCCTCTCCTCTGAAGTTTCATTATTCTCTTTTCTTCAGAAGGACGACGGTTTCGCCGACTCCTTTGTCCTCTCTTTCCTCAGGATTAACCCCAACTCTCTCTAATTTGAATTTGAATTTTCACATTTTTATCTGTGCTTGGTTTTTGATTATTTATGTATTGCCATATCCTTTATAAGAAAACTAGTTTTACACCCGTGTGTTTAACACACGAAAACAAAACTTTTTTAATTATATTATACTCAATCAAAACAATAAAATTAATAAAAAATAATTTAATTATTAAATAATACCATACCTAACATTTTTCGTAGAACCTTCAACCATACATTGTTGAGAACCAACAATCAAGTAAAACAAAAGAAGAAACTAAAACTCAAATAAAAAAATGTTGACTATAACATTTTTTATATTCACGATATTTCAATTAAGAAATCAAAAATCAAAGAGAGAAGGAAAGAATAAAGTTAGGTTTTAATTGAAATCCACTAAAAGACAAATTGTTATTTATCGATGTCGTTGACCCAATGACCCTAATCTAGAATTATTGGATAACCCACAGACAATTCGAGAATGGTGTGGTCTGCATACCGTTTATTCCAACAACAGAACAAACAGTTGATATTCTAACTAAGGGGTTGTTCAAGGCTTTAAGCCAGCTTTTGTGTCTTTTGTTAGCAAGTTGGGATTACTTGACATTTACCTTCCTCTTCTCTCTTCGTACGTACAACACCTCCTCCTCGCCGCTTGTAAATCCCAAACCTAGGTAGAAGGCATTGCTGGTGTTAATGAGGGATGAGGACCATGGGACGACGACAATTGAGTTTTTTTTTTATTTTTACAGAATAAAACATGTATATTTTTATAAAATATTTTAGAGAAAATAATTGAAAATTTTAGTTGAATTTTTCAATTGTTGTTTCAAATATTGTGAAAATTATAAATATTAATTTATTATTCAAGATATTTTTGTTATTGTTTAAATTGTTTTGTTTTTACATATTGAAAGAAATTGAAATTCACGTAAAAGTTTCAGATTTGTATGTTGAGTCGTTGACTGGTATAGCACATATATTCTGACTTGAGAGTTTGTACGATATAACTAACTTATTTTTTATTTCATTTGTTAACCAATCATGACATGATTTGCTAGCATATTCCTTAATGGAAAGGAAAAAACCAGTGTTCTAAAACTCCCCACCTAGGCGCTAGACTCCTCTCTACCGCCACGACTTTCTTAGTTGCCGCCTAATCGACCAAGTCGGTGCCTACTGATGTGCACAAAACGCAACTCGGGCAAGAATACCCGGTCGTATCAAGTAATAAAGTGTACATAAGTACGAGTTATCGATCCCACAGGGAATGCGCGTAATTCTCATTCTAACTAAGTACCGAAATTATGCTAACTAATTATATTTGAGCGAAAAGAAATTGAATTAAAATCTAAAAATATAAACAACCTAGAAAGCAATTAAATCTATTCTACTGCGGAGGTGGTTTGGCAATAACAAATCAAGATAGAAATATAGGAACACATTATTTCTAGTCTAGACGGTGTTTAATTTAATCCTCTTTCTGCTTTTCTTTAACTCAAGTTTTGGTAGTCGGGTGCACTATAATATTCGCTACGGGCTCTCGCAACGTATAGCAAATCTAGCTACAACTCCTAGCTACGGGTTCTCGCTTCTTATAACATAGGAGAAAATAGCCGCGTGTCAAAACAAGCACCCTATGACTATCTACGCACGATCTCCTCTCGGTCTCACGTAACGTAAACAATTAATGTGATTTTCGGAATTAATAGGACGGGCTCTCGCATCTTATCCTATAATTCTAATGATCATCTAATGGTTCGCTATGCCATTAAGAGCATGAAGATCACACAAAAATAACCAAACACATGGGTAATGCTTCGCAAAAAGAAACACTCCATATTTTTCTACAAGTCATGTTGGTAGCCGAGACAAATAAAATTGGTCAACTACGGGCTCTCACATCTTATAGTCAACCCTAACCTCCCCGACCTCGCGAATGGCTAAGGTGGTTCGATCGCGTGTCGAACCTAGTCTCATTTTGGCTATCGGTGTGTGTCACAAAATACCAACTATTAAATTGATTGGTCTGAAATATAAAGGTAGCTCTCGCGGATCCTAAATATTTCTAAAATCATTTAATTAGTGATCAATTAATTAAAGGCATTAAGTGCACAAAATAATAACCAACATGAATATTTACTAAACAAAGAGATAGATTACATTAAAACACTACATTTAACATAGAAAAATAATTGCATTCCATAATTAAATTAAGCATAAACCAAGGCTTCAATTACAACATTAATCAACCCAAGAAATTATACAACTATAAAAAATAGAGATAGGAAGAATTAAACCGAGCAAAGTTCGTTTTCGGGATTGAAATCAATTGTAAATGCGTCATTGGCTCTTGAAATGATGCTCCAAACCTTCATTGACGAACAATTAAATGGAGGAATGGAAGAAAATTTGGTGGAAATGGAATTGGTGCCCCATTTAGAGCTAACAGCCCCAAATGGGGACTTGGTGTTTCAAATGAAGCTGGCCGGGGTTAATATGAGGGAGGCAACAAAGAATGGAGGTAAGTCAGGGGCAAAAAAGGGAGTGCAGAAGGGTTTTAGGGGCTGAAATGGAAAGAAAAAGCTGGCTAGGCACGGCTGGAGTAGGGGGGAACCATAAGGGATTTCGCGGGTCAACCCGGGTGAAGAACGGGTGAGGCTGAGTGAGAGAAGCGGGCAGGATGGTGGGCTGGTGGAGCGAAATTGGGCTGGATAGTTAGCGGGTCACCCGGATCCAGATGAAGGTCCGCGGATTGGGCATAGTGTAGGTGATGCGCCAAAATGTGCCACGTGGAACCACCAATTGGGCGACAACGCGCAGGACTTTTTGGGCTTGGCAACCGGCTTCCCTTCTTCTTTAAATAATTGCTCCGGTGCCCCTGAAGAATTTGAAATTAGCGCCGCCTTCCAGTTTGCTCCAGGCTTCACAGATTGGTCCTCCGTTAATATTTTCAGCCTCCGTTAGCCTGATTTTGCTTTGGATCTCTTAACGGGCTTAACGAACTTTGTCCAAATAATTTCCAAAACAACTTTTAAGCCCATAATTGTCTCGAACTTCGTGCTAAACACCGTATAAAAGCACGATTATGCTTGGAAACCTACATTAAGCACAAAAACACAAATAATAATATTTCCAAAACATAATTAATTCAAAAATAGCACAAAATAAAAGAAAATTCCCGGGAAAATTCGTGGAAATCTTGCGCTCATCACCTACGCCAAACCTCGCCGTCCTTAATTTATTTTTGTAGCTTTGATTTTGTGGCATGCGATGACCGGAGAAGGAAGGGGGGGCGAACTGGATGTAATACCGCAATCCCACATCGGGTCGATATGGGATTTGTGTGTGATTTATAAGGTAGTCATGTGCTACTACTGGACACCAACATCATCCATGGACTTTTGAGTCGGCTTGTGGTGGGCCTGATGACCCAAGGTGTTGCGTACTCAGTAGGCGAGTGTGTGGGCTACACATAGCGAACCAGCCTTTCAGTCTCGGAGTGTTACAAATGGTATCAGAGCGGGTCTCGATCGAAAATGTGGGAACAAAGTGCTGTGCGGGGGGCCAAAGTGCTATACCGCAGAAGGTGGGAGCCACCTCTTGAATCCTGCATCACCCGGGTATGATTCGGCCTTGACGAGGATGTCAAGGATTTGAGTGGGGGAGATTGTAATACCCCAATCCCACATCGGGTAGATGTGGGACTTATGTTTGATTTATAAGGAAGTCATGCGTTACTACTGGGCACCAAGATCATTCATGGACTTTTTAGTTGGCTTGTGGTGGGCCTGATGACCCAAGGTGTTGCGTGCTCAGTGGGCCAGTGTGTAGACTACATGCAACGGACCGGGCTCTCGAGCTCGGGTCTTTATAAATAACATCAAAGCGGGTCCCGGCTGAAAATATGGGAACAAAGTGCTGTGCAGGGGGCCAAAATGCTACACCACAGAAGGTGGGTACCCCCTCTTGATCCCCATACGAGCAACCTCTTGAATCTTGCATCGTCTGGGGCACGATTTGTCCTTGATGAAGACGTCAAGGATTTAAGTGACAGAGATTGTAATATCTCCATTCGGACGATTCGACCTTGACGAGGACGTCAAGGATTTAAGTGAGAGATATTGTAATATCTCTATCCCACATCGGGTAGGTGTAAGGATTGTGTGCGATTTATAAGGTGGTCATACACTACTAATGGACACCAACATCATCCATTGACTTTTGGGTCGGCTTGTGGTGGACCTGATGACCCAAGGTGCTGCGTGCTCAGTGGACCAATGTGTGGGCTACACGTAGCGGACAGGATTCTCGGGCTCGGGTCAGTACAATGGAGAAGGAAGTGGGAGTGGTAATGGTGAGGTAGAGAGGGAGGTAGAAAGAAAATGGGTTTGATTTTGTGGATATTCGGTGGGATGAGAGAGGGGATAGATTAAAGGATTAGATCTAGGAGGAAAGAGAATGGAGGATGAAAAAATGATGAGAGTCGGCCTGCCGGAGAGAGAGAGAGAAGAAAAAAAAGAAAGGAAGAAAAAAGAGTTGTCGGTCTGCCAGATAGATAGAAGAAAGATGAAGAAGAAGGGGGCTGTCTCGAGACTCAGAATTTAGATTGAGAAGGGATTAGGGAGGATATGTTAGAATGTGAGTTGTAGGGGCAGTAGGTAGGTGGAATAATATATATATATATATTAGAATAGATATATATATATATATATATATATATATATGTTTTTAGTTCAAAACTTGGTTGGATTATTACTTTGGGGTTGTTGAGAATTGAGATTAATGGTAAGTTTGTATATTTTTTTCATTTTACAGATATAGATAAGTGTTTGATAAAATAACAAACATAAAAAAAATGTGAAGTCAATGTTTTTTATCTTTGATCCCCGTACGAGCCACCTCTTGAATCCTGCATCACCCGAGGTACGATTCGATCTTGACGAGGACGTCAAGGATTTGAGTGGGGGAAATTGTAATAACCCAATCCCACATCGGGTAGATGTGGGACTTATGTTTGATTTATAAGGAAGTCATGCGCGCTACTACTGGGCACCAATATCATTCATGGACTTTTGGGTTGGCTTGTGGTGGGCCTGATGACCCAAGGTGATGCGTGCTCAGTGGGCCAGTGTGTGGACTACATGTAGCGGACCGGGCTCTTGAGCTCGGGTCGTTATAAATGGTATCAGAGCGGGTCCCGGCCGGAAATATTGGAACAAAGTGTTGTGCGGGGGACCAAAGTGTTATACCGTAGAAGGTGGGAGCCACCTTTTGATCCCCGTACGAGCCACCTCTTGAATCCTGTATCGCCCGGGGTACGATTTGGCCTTGACGAGGACGTCAAGGATTTAAGTGAGGGAGATTGTAATATCTCCATCCGGACGATTCGACCTTGACGAGGTTGTCAAAGATTTAAGTGAGAGAGATTGTAATATCTCCATCCCACATCGGGTAGGTGTGAGGATTGTGTGCGATTTATAAGGTAGTCATGCACTACTACTGGGCACCAACATCATCCATTGACTTTTGGGTCGGCTTGTGGTGGGCCTGATGACCCAAGGTGCTGCGTGCTTAGTGGACCAGTGTGTGGGTTACATGTAGCAGACCGGACTCTCGGGCTCGGGTCGTTACACTGGAGAAGGAAGGGGGAGTGGTAATGGTGAGGCAGAGCGGAGGTAGAAAGAAAAGGGATTTGATTTTGAGGATATTCGGTAGGATGCAAGAGGGGATAAATTAAAGGGTTAGATCTAGGAGGAAAGAGATTGGAGGATGAAAAAATGAGGAGAGTCGGTCTGCCAGAGAGAGAGAGAGAGAGAAGAAAAAAAAGAAAGGAAGAAAAAAGAGTTGTCGGTCTGCCAGATAGATAGAAGAAAGAAGAAGAAAAAATGATGAAGAAGAAGGGGGCTGTCTCGAGACTCAGAATTTAGAATGAGAAGGGATTATGGAGGATATGTTAGACTATGGGTTGTAGGGGCAGTATGTCGGTGGAGTAATATTTATATTTTTTTAGTTCTAAACTCGGCTGGTTTATTGCTTTGGGGTTGTTGGGAATTGAGATTAATGGTAAGTTTGTATATTTTTATTTATTTTACAAATATAGATAAGTGTTTAATAAAATAACAAACATAAAAAAAAATTAAATTTGTAATCATGTTTTTTATCTTTGATATAAATTATCAAAAAAATGGTAATTATGCCTTAATTCTAGGCCTCGCCTAGGCCCCGTTAACGCCCTGACTAATCCCTTAGGCGCTAGGCGCTAGTGTGCCACCTAGTAGTTGTCTATCGATTTTTAGAACCTTGGAAAAAACTTCATTAATTATTGAAAAGTAAAAAAAAAATACTCTCTCCGGTCTGAGTAAAGAGTCCCCATTTGAAAGTCAAACTTTTTACTTTCTTTTTTCGTCCGTTCTAAAATAATTGTCTTATTTGAAAGTTTCATTTTTAGTACATCACTTTTATCAATTTACCCTTACTTTTTCTTCTTACTTTAATTTTGAGTCATATATTCATGGGCTTTAAAGGAAACCCCACACTATTCCAATATTAATAATTCAGTCAAATGTGTTTTCTTAAACTGTGCGCCAAGTCGACCCAAACGATAATTTTGGGACGGAGGGGGTAACACTTTTTGCTTTAATTTTTAAAAGTAGACTCTTTAAGGGAAATAGCTCAAAATTGAATAGTGGCCTCTTTACCCGGAACAGAGGAAGTAGTTCATAAGATACTACCTTTGCATACTGATTGAAATTATAATTGAATCAAATGAGGGTGACATTAATTTGTTGCAATTCTTGTTGATTTATCAGTGTTTAACTAAATTTCTTGTAAAATAGATGAGTTTTTGAGGACATACTGTTTTATGTGAGTTTTGTAGGAGCTCAATGTGAGTTTATGTAAGATGAGTTTTCACAATTTATATTATTTAAGATTCTTAAATATACATGTGAACGGAAACCAAATGACCATTTCTGTTTCGTGATTACCAATCCATCGGTCAAAATTGGAGACATAAAAACATGAGAAATATTTCATTTTCAGGTGTATAAATTTAGATTAGAGCTTTTTTTAGCTAATGATTTTAGATGGAAAATTGATGTGTTAGGATGACTATATATATATATATATATATATATATATATATTTGTTTTAAAAAATTTCCATCTCTGTTGTGCTTGTGCCCATTTTTGGATTTTCGTGTATCGCCATAGTCGCACCCCACAAATTTGTTTTCTTTTGGTTTCTTCTGTTAGCTTTCTCTCACAAAAATTGAATACTGTTTTTTCACTTCGTTCACTTGATATTATATTTGACATTCGAAATCAACAAAATTTATACATAAACCCAGTTTTAATTTTTTTTATATATAAATTAAGTTAAATTAAGACTTACAGGAATTGCAAAAATATATTCAAATTTAATGGACACTATAAGGTGTAGTGATTGAAAAGTAATGGGTATTGATATTTGAAGAATTCCTACAAGTTTGAGGTATTTAATTTTATGGTGTTGATCGCAGTACATTTAAAATCCTCCAAGTTTGAGGTGTTTAATGAACATCAAGTTTGATTTTGATTTTCATCCCTATCGAGCATATATAAATTAAAGAATTATAGAACTTTCATTGGTTTAAGGATATTTTTGTGTGTGTGTAGCCCATAATTTGATAATTTTTTCACGTTGTGCTACTTAATCCCCTTGCGAGTCCTTTCACCTCCAACCTTTTGCTAGTTTTTCCTATCTTTATACCTAATTACATAACACAATTGCACACATTGGACAATTAGTCCCCTTGAGACTCCTTTTACCTTCAACCTTCTTTTACTTTTTTTGTTCTCTAAATTGAATTATGTTTTATTTGGTCGGATACACACATTTTATTTCTTCATTATACTCATATCTAATTAAATATATGGTGGAATTTCCTTTTGGAGGGAAATAGTGTTTCTAGAAATTTGAATCCCATGGTTGCGTACCAACTCTCAAATGGGTAAAATGGGTTGATCTAAATCGAGATCCTCAGAGAACTCAAGTTATTTTTTGTAGCATGTCACGAAGGCAAGTTACATCTCTTTATTGATATACACATCACAGTAAAAAAAAGTGAAATAAATAAATGAGCTAGAAGGATTTATAACGATGATGTACCTCTCGGCTTGAAATTTGGTATATCGCAAGCATGTATACGTTTACATGATCATTTGATCATTTTGATGTGTCTCTTTTCACTTTTCCTTTTACAAGGATAACAAGCATAAGCGTTACAATCGAAGGAAGCCTCTCGGGTATGCCAGTCACACCCATGTACCTGCACAAGTGCAAGGGCTACCAGGGGTAATGAGAAGGATGAGTTTTCCGGTATATTTGCAAGACATTACATTAATGTCTTCTCTTTGAAAAGACGGTCGGGCATCCCTTTGTTTACGCTTAAACTATGGGACAAAAAGAAAAGCAACACCTGATGGACTATACTGTAGCCATTGCCCATCGATGCCTGGTGTACTTGATATCTTGAATTAAATATTCTATACTTTGCTTTAGGAAAGTATTGAATGATTTTAGGACTTTTATTAATTTAGAGTTTGTAACAGTATTGTGACGACCCGACCCGAATTCCAACACAAAATCCCAAGGTCGTGCCACTGGAACTAACATAAGATGAGGACAAGCACTTGTTAAACAGTAGTACGAGTCGAACAGTCGAGCTAACACGCTCTAAACCTGAACAAAAAGTCGCACTAAAATACGGTATTTCAAAAATCAAATTAGCGGAAACAATATAAGAAAAGAAGTCCTAAGCTATGAAGCTCGAAACCAACGACAATGAAACCAAGAGAGACATTATCTCTCAAAGGAGGGAAAACAAAACTCGCGTGCCGCAACATTGCAGACACTGACCAAACCATCAGCACTCCAGGCCGGCATTTCAACAAAGAACCAACCTGATATCTCAATTACCCAACAGCTAAAGCATACCGGGGTCAACCAATAACTATAACAAATAAAATAAAGAAAAGCCCCAAAGCTACTGTGTACCCGGGAGACAACTGAAATAAATACGAACCCACGAACAAAGCACGACACAACACGTCAGCCCAAGAAAGAACCAATACAAATACTCAAGTATTCTACCCGACTGTAAAGTCTAAATAACTTTACAAAATGTCGATCTCACAAGAATAGCAAAGTACATGACATCAATGACAATGCTATAAAGGAACAGGACTCCACAAGCTGCCACTCAGGAAAGTCGGCTGCAACAAACACGAACCACAAGATCTAATCTCGATCTATCGATCAGTTGCGCACTGCTACAGTCACGATCTACTCCACCTCAACGCGGCTACCAATTTACTGCAAATAGAAAACAAAGTACGGAATGAGTCATAATGACCCAATACGCTACTACAAGAGATATGTGACATATAATTATGTAACATAAAAATAATCATGGTGTCATTTTATAAATGACATAAAAACCCGTGAAGAGGCATCATATCGTTTCGATACTCCACAAGATAACCATTTCTTCTTACTTACTAAACCGTCCAAATGAACCGAGGTGTAATTCCTTTCAAACACAAATCAAATGAATTAGAAGGTAGTTCCACAAAACATCATATGCAAGTATATATATCATCATATATACTAATCAAGCTATTCATATAATCATCACGTGTAAGTGCATATTTATATATATACACCTATATCGGTATGTATATCTCTATATATATATCAAATCTCCCATATAATCATCATGTATAAGTGTGCATATCTATATATATACATCAAGTCTTTCATATATATCTCATATATAAGTATGTATATCTCTATATATACATATCAAATCTCATATAATCATCATGTATAAGTGTGCATATCTATATATATACACATCAAGTCTTTCATATAATCGGCCCATACAAACATGGTCAATAAGATCTCATGTTCAACTAACACTTTGTTATCACATAGTGCCCATAGTAAGCCACATAAAGGATAGAGAAGGTACCAAATCAATGTCGTTGTGTCGCTCCCGCAATCACAACCCATTAATCATATCGTGCCGGTGATACCCGTGATCGGGTATCAAAGTACCGAACTCTTCTCGGTCCGAGCTCTACTCGGGAAAAATAGCACTAGCCAATGCGCTCTTTTGGTTACAGGGCTACTTCCCCTTGTAGCTAGCGGTGGAGGTGTGTGTGAAACCGAATCGGTCGGCGATACATTGCAACCACGAATCCCAATTCGTGAAGACAATGCATCGTCCACCATCAACGTAAAACTCAAGTAATGCCACTGGACTTATATGCAATGCACAAGTAGATGTTTACTTGCAAATTCTCAAGTAGATATACTGGATCTACTAAACTCATACGATTATGCACATTGTTACAATAATCATAAAACCACAATAGGAGCTCATTTGAGTCTCTAAATCAGAAGTGTCAAGTTGTCCACTCAATTCAATCCAAGTTCCAAAAACTAGTAATCTAGTCAAATGGATTCTACAAGTTGTAGGATCTCACCACGATTCACATAAGGTTCAATTGTTCCTTAAGCTACTCCGTTGAGTCTTCACTACAATTCATCCCAAATAGGTTATAAATGCTATTTGCATTTCTAACCCTTTTTCTAAGTTCTCGGTTCAAGCATAGCTAGGTTCTTGTCTCATTAAGAAACCCTAGATCAACAGTTCACAATTTCACCTATTAGTGAAATATAAATTCAACACAAGTTGGTGAATCAATTCTCAATGAAACCAGAGTAATCAAAAGCGGTTATGCCGAGTCAATTACACAATATGCCTTATAAGTCATATCATTAAGTATGAAAACCCAATCCCTAACAAGTATCACAATTATGCTTTCATAAGTCATAATATCTAGTAAGCATAGATGTTTATTTCTAGCATAAATCCAAGTTAAGTGGATAACTTAACAAATAATAAACCACACAAGCATAGAAATTCATTTCTTTTATGAATCTAGGTTAAACCCATAACTTAACAAGTAGCAACTCATATCATCCCCAAGACTTCATTGATGGTCTAGGATCAAATAAAAACTCAGATTATATTCACTAAAACTCATTCTAGAATGATCATTCATTCTATATCCCAAATCCATTATGGTTCATGTGTTATAAACCACAATTGGCATGTTCAAATA
>JABEVN020002494.1:0-21257 GCA_013146195.2 Codonopsis lanceolata
GAATTAAATCCCCAATAAGCCTCTATATCATGGGTGTCACAATTGGGACAATACGAGATGCTCGGTACTCAATCAAACCAACCAAACCCGAACATCGAGGATTTCGAACCTAAGGCTCACCAACATCTTATTGAACCTAAACAACTCCATTGAGTCTTAATACCGCATTTCATTAAATACACATTTCATACAACCCAAAATTAGTACATCATTCTTATATCAAATTTCCTAAAATCATCCGGTTGAATCCCCAAGCCCTAAAACCCAAGAATTCATCATAATCATAGTCAAACGAAATCCAATTGTCGTAGGATTCCAACCCGAGTTCATTATCACATTATTGAACTTATTTCGACTCCATTGAGTCTAAACACCAAGTTTCATCATTTACACCCTTCATCAATCTCAACATTAACCCCACTTCAACTAACAATAATTTCTCCAATAATTCGGGATTGACTCTCAAGCCTAAAATCCACAAATAATCCCAACATAGATCAAAACCCATTTCATAAATCATATAATTTCATTTAAGTGATCATAACCATAGTATATAGAGAGTTCACATATCCAAAGCCCCAACCATAGGCATACTTTCATAATAAACCCAAATAAAATGTAAACATGATTTCTAGCATGCTCACAACCCTAGAATCACAAGATGAAGGATAAACATATACATCAACAATCATAGAAGTCATCTACAAATACTCCTAACAAGTTCATACTTCCAAAATCCCCAAAATTGGGCAAACATAGCATACAAGTGTTCATTGCCCACAAATAGCATATAGATTGTTTTCCTTAGGGCCAATGAACCAAAGTCAAAAGGAAGTAACTTACCTAGCTTGAGTGAAAACTCAAGAGAACACAAATCCGATCGGTGAAGTTGTTCTACTGCCGAGGGCTTCAAGATTCCGAAGTTTGAAGGCAATCGGGTGGTTGATCGCTCTTGGATCGAGAGAAAGAAGCTAGGGCTTGAAATCTCCCATGGAGACTCTCTCTCTAACTCACGGTTGTGTGGAGGAAATGAAGAGGAATGGCTGAAAATGGTGAAGGGTTAGGCTATTTATACTCCCACAACAATAAGGGCACAAAAGACTTTTCCCAAGTACAATTAGTAGAGATTAGGATTAATCAATCACTAATCTAACCTTAATTAACTTCCAACTAATGTTAGGACATGATTTGGGTTAAGTATGGGAGGTTAGGAAGGGTTTAGGGGGTTTAATGAGGGTAGGATAGGTATAATTCGCCCAAACTCAAAAACAGGCAAAAATCCCGTAAGAGACATTTTTATGTTGAGGCGGGCGCCTCACATTTTTGAGGCGCGCATGGGACTCTGACCCATCTCCAAATTTGCAAATTTGCTCCCAGTTGAGGCGGGCGCCTCACATTTTGGGCGCGATGGGACCTGAGGGCTGGACAGTCAATCTTGTAAAATCGACCATAAATCGCTCACAACTCCAAATGAGGTGATTTTTGATTTTTATGAAACTAGACGCATTGAATTATATTTTAGGATTTTAAATTACTCCATTTGGACTTATATACATCAAGATATGGTTACAACAAAATCAAGTACAGAAGTTGTTTTTTTTTCGAAAACTGAATTCTGGCACAGCCGTAAAAGTCAAGACCTAATTGAGGTACTTAGACACCTTGGAAAATTACCAAATTTTACAGAGAGTATCCTAACGTATGAAGGTAAAACATACTAAATTTTTAGAAAATTCTATTCATTGGATTAGTACCAGAATTTTCCCGAAGTTTGCCCAAAACATGACTGGCCTGAAGGAAATCGCTAAGGGCAAAACAAAGCAAGAGGGTTTATAAACTTCCAAATCATCGATAGGCTTAGGGAATACCTCCAACTTGAAGTCTAACACATCTAAACATGTTAATAAACCATCTTAAAGAGGTCTAGGACCCAAACCGAGGTCACGAACACAAAACGCAAGCAACCCTCAATCGCGTCGCATTCCGACTATCGTCGAGTCACGACTTGTGACTTTAGCAAGTCAACAACTATATGGAGTCTCTTAATAATGTTTTGGTCTTAATATGGTCTCTCAAACATATCTTGACCCTCTCGCAAACCAAACATACAGTCGACAAAGGAAGGAGTGCAAGTAAGGCACGCAAACCGAGATAACGAAAGAGCGGGGTGTTACAAAATTACTGCCTCCTAAAATTGTAAAATCCATAAGCATCCATAGCAATAGCTTTCTTCACAATAGAAGGAAGGGAAGAAAGATCGAAATATCGACAGCTGTCCCGATGAATATAAGCCACTGCAGACAAACAATCAGCCAACGAATTTTGCTCACGAAAAACATGATGTAAGCTGTACTCCAACAACAAAACACGGCAATCTCGAAGCTCATAACTATACTGCCACGGGTCGGCCTGGGACTCGACCAACACATTCACTGCAGCCGACGAATTAGATTCCACTTCCACATCCTCCAAACACATAAACCGGCATAACTGTAAGCCTTCCCTGAAAGCTAAAATCTTACCTTTCATATTGTAACCATGACCATAGAAGCTCGAGAAAGCACCCACAAACGCACCAGAACTATCCCTAAGCACACCCCCTCCAGTGCAAATACCATCCGTAGAAGAACCATCGGTGTTCAGCTTATACTTATGAGTTTGAGAAGGAGACCATTTCTACCATAAACCACGAACAGTAGGAATTCGCTAAACAGGAATATTAAGAGACTGCATAGCCATGCAAGCACGCAAGCCGCTTCTAGACTTCGGAGAAAAGGAGGTAGACATGTCGCAAATATCATCTAAAACCCTCGACCAAATGCCAGCCACCCTCATTGGCAGATTGTCGAACACTGCAGAGCATCGAGCCTTCCAAACCTCCCAACACATGAACACAAAGATGCCAAATTGACAAGCCCCATCCTGACGCCGAAAGGAACCTTTCGACCAAACCAAAAAAAGGTGCTGAAGATTGGAATACACATTGACCAAATGAAATTGGGCCGCAAACCTATTCCACAACATAACAACGATTTTTGAACGAACGAATAAATGGTCTATCGATTCCGTCCCTGGAGAACTCGGGCAGCAATGACATCGAGAAGCCAACGCAATGTGACGTGACTGAAGATTCAAATCCACTAGAAGATCATTCTGGAAAAGCTTACAAAGAAAACTCCCTCCAAGCATTGCACTCGACTTAAACAACCTTGCAAATCTGGGTTAACTAAAGGCCGCAAATCGTCTAACTAGGGCATTGCCTCCCGAACAGTGAGCCTTTTATCTATAGGAAGGGGACCAATCAACCTTTCCCCACACCAATTATCATACCAGAATGAAATGTTACCTTGCCCAACCACCCACCTGCTACATTGCTGAACTTTCCAAAGCAGATTCAGGATAGATTTCCAAGGAGCGGGATGCTACAAAGAATCGATTTAATGAGGGTGATCTTTGCCCCAAAGGAAAGAAGCTTCGCACGCCAACCATTAATGCGTTTAGCCACTTTAAGCTCTAAATCCTCGAAGTAAATCCTTTTCATACGACCCTTGAAACGAGGCATACCCAGATATTTCAAAGGCCAAAAATGCTGGTTACAACTAGACCAACGAGAAATTTGATGAGATTTTCGCAAAGAGCAATGCTTGGAAACCTATAAACCGCTTTTGTGACTGTTAATCATCTGTCCAGAACTCAACTCATAATCTGCCATAACCTGCCTCAAGCCCAGAACAAACCTTTTACCGGCATTGCAAAAAATAAGCAGATCATCGACGAACAGAAGATGAGAAACAGGAACACCTCCATGCCCATGATAAAATGGAAGGACCCTACCAATGGAGACTGCCCGATTGATGTTAAAAGATAACACCTCTTGAGCTAAGATGAACAACATAGGAGATAAATGGTCCCCATGGCGAACCCCCCGAGAAGATTTGAAAAAGCCAAAGGACTCCCCATTGATTTTAAGCGAACACCAATTGTTATCTATCAGCCCGCGGATGGACCGGCAAAATTCCTCATTAAAGCCATGCGCAGCCAACGCACGGAGAAGAAAAGACCACTCCAACCGGTCATACGCCTTAGACATATCGAATTTAAAGACAACGTTGCCTCCCTTAACCTTCTTATCAATACGTTGAACCAGTTCATAGGCCAAAAGAAAATTCTCCTGAATACCACGACCCTGGAAGAAACTGGACTGCTCCAGGGATATCAAACGCGGCAGCAAAGAAGAAAGACGGGTAGCATAGATTCTGGACAAGATCTTGGCCGAGAAGTTGCACAAACTGATTGGACGTAAGTCACCAAAATTTTTTGGGTTCTCAACCTTAGGCAGAAGGACCAACATGGCAGCAGATATACCCCTATGAATAGGTGCGCCCTCAAAAAAATCCTTTACAGCAGCCACAATGTCCACCTTAATAATATCCCAGCAACCTTGAAAGAAAAAAGCTGTAAATCCATCCGGACCCGGCGCGCTATTGGGATTGAGTAATTTTACAGCAAACCAAACCTCCTCCTCCGTAGGCTGTGCAGTCAAGGACGCATTATCAACCTCCGTCACCTTTTTTGGAAAACCGCAAAGTAAATTCTCCTCAACCACCGAGTTATTAGAAGAAAAGAGGGAGGAAAAATAATCAATAGCCATGGAACCAATTTGACCAGTATCCTCACTAAGCGACCCATCAGCTAATCGGACCCGAACTCTATTCTTTTGGGCTCGATCTTTAATACTTGCATGGAAGAAAAAAGTATTCCTATCTCCATCTTTGAGCCAAAGCTGTCGAGATTTCTGCTCCGTCAATTCAGCCTCCCATTTTAAAACTTGGCTTAACTGCTTTTTAGCCGCGACCAAACTATCATCAACCGATGAACCTCCCCCTTGCTGTAACTCAATGTCCAGATGCAAAATAGTATCCTGAGTCGAGTCAATGTTACGATGGACATTCCCAAAAATGCTCCAATTCCACCCTTTCAAAGCTTTACGAAGAAGTTGCACTTTACGAAACAAAACATCCATGGCCGAACCCCGACACGGCTGTTGCCATTGATTCGCAACAAAAGATAAGAAATCCGGGTGGTCCAGCCACATACGTTGAAATCGAAAACCACCCTTTGGTTTGATCTCATTCTGAAAGTCCACCAACAAAGGGGCATGGTCTGAAACAGCAGTCACAAGATGAGTGACCCGAAGCCTTGGAAAATGAGTTTTAAAATCACCATTAACAAGCACCCGATCCAGACATTTCCAAATCCTATGACCCCCAGATTGTTACACCAAGTATACTTGTTGCCCTCAAACCCAACATTTCCCAAACCGGCCTGCAGCATAAAATTATTAAACTCGTCCATCTCCCCAAAGTCACAAGGAGCACCCCCAAGCTTCTTTGTTGATCGAGCAATCACATTAAAATCCCCTCCTACCAACCAAGGAACCTGACAGTGAGTAGAGAAGGAAACAAGTTGATCCCATAAATGACGACGATCTTCCCGCACACATTTCGCATAAACAAAAGTGGCATTAGCATTAAAAGAATTACCCATTTGAAATGCCACTGTAATAAACTGATTTGAGCTTTAAACCAAATTAATATCAACCATGTTATTCCAAAGTAACCATATGTGCTTGTTAATAGGAATAATATGTAAGCTGGAGTCAAAACGCATTCGTCTACAAAATTTGAGCAGCCTATCACCGTGAGCTTTGGGCTCTAAAATAACACATAAGAAGGGATTATGCTTTTTCTTTAACATACTAAGATAAGTTCTAGTGGGTTTGTTGCACACACCACAAGCATTCCAAATAATAATCGTCATAAAATAATTGGGAATTGTGAACCTGGGCTTTAGAAGCAGCCCTAGTAAGACGAACATTTGCGGGTGAAAACTTCACTTGTCTTGCCTTCTTAACCAAGTCACCACAATACTTTTTAAATGAAGCACGAAGCTGAACGTTTGCGATGTCACAATCTGTAAAACTTCTTGCCGCATCATCCAAAACTGCCTCATAGGTACCACCAGTAGAATGCGCTTTACCCTTACTACGAGGTTCCTTATATAGCAACTCATTCCATAGAGGTCCCAGAATATCAATTTGTTGATCCTTGGAACTATCCACTTGCTGAATCTGACTAACATCCGCCATCGCACCATTGCTCACGGTGTCTGGAGTCACCCATGTCAAGACCTCTGTAACGTCTGCTTCCAAATCTACCAAAGCACTAAAAGAATTCTTCAGAGTAATCACATTAGTCTTGGGAGACGAAACCAAACCCGTAGCTGTACCCACGCCCTTAGGGCGTTCCCTTGGTTGGTTACTAGCGAGCGGAACATCCTGCACCAAATCAATATGTTCCACCTCCATAGGAACTCCCCTATCATCTTTTGACAAATAGGATGAGGGCATGTCCATATCACGAGACTTGCTAACTGGGATCCAATGAGCCGAGGGAATAGTCGTAGTTAGTGTAGGGTTATTAACTTTACCAGTATTTGTTTGATGACCCATAGAACCGCTAACATCATTATTAATCGATATACGTTGGCTATTACCCCTACCCTTTCCAAGGTCTTGCTTGGGTTCGGTTCCTTTATCAGTTTTAGTCTTTGTCTTGGCAACTGGAGTCGAATGCACGCCGCGTGTTGCTTTCCGACATCGATCTTTTGTATGCCCCAATAGGCCGCACCCTACACAGAAATTAATATTTCCTTCAAATTCCAAGGGTTGCCAGAAGCCTTGTTCCTTGGATGTACCAATCCAGAACCGAGAAGGAAGAGGTTGAGAAACATCTATCTCGACACATATGTGTGCAAACATTGGTCTAGTCAATGCCAAGGTTTTATCATCAGCCCGGAGAAAACTGCCCAGTGAATTCCCAATACATAGTAGAAAAGAGGGATTAAAATAGGTGTAGACACCCCAATTTCGTACCCCTGGTATGTGACTCTGACATATGATATCAAGAATTGTTAAAACTTAACCAATGTCAAGTTACAGGAGTTAAAAATGCAAAAGGCAAAGCAGGATGCGCAAAACAGTTAATTGCGAGGGGTGTAAGTGTCAAAATGAAAGTTGAATAGTGGCCTTGGTGCCGCCACAAGCTGGTACGCGTGCCGCGCCAGGAGGGCCAATTGGCCGCACCATGTGTTTTACTGTAGCTTGTCTCAGTTAACGCAAAGTGCAGATTTTGAAGCATGCGGTACCACTGATCGATGCGGCTGAGAGAAATTCCAAAATGCCGGCTAAGTTCCCACTCTTCAAGTATAAATAGAAAGCCCCGGCTCCTCATTTCAGTGCTCAATGTACGCGATAAAAATCGCAACGAAGCTCTGTCTCTCCGTTATTCTGTCAAAATATTAGAACGAGAGGTGTGAGATAGGTGAGCGAAGCCCCTAAAAGTCTCCAAACCCCGTCCAAACTCCGCCAAAATAAATACCCATAGGTTATAAGTGATCCCTAGCCTAGTTGTTAGGTATCCACCTCACTTCCCCGGCCTAAAAATCCCAAAGTAAGCCGTTACTCTGCCCGAGTAATGAGTTGAAAAACCAGAAAACTAAGCTGTTATTCCGCCCAACCAAAAAGGCCAAAACCTACCAAAATAAGCTGCCACTCTGCCCGAGTAGACAAGCCAAAAGTCTCCGAAATAAGCAGTCACTCTGCCCAAATCAAAACAACAACCACACAACAAACAACAAAAAAAGACTCCCTCTCCCTGAAGGACAGAGCGAGCTCACTACCGCTCTAAAAGGTAAAGCCTTTAAGGGCGTTATTTATTTTATTTATTTACTTTTCTGTCTTTTATTATTTTTAAAGTTGTTATTTAAATCCGACACAATGTAGCCAATATAAGCCGTTGTGCTACCCAGATTAGAGTAGGAAATATTATGTAAAAGAGCCGTTATAATGGCCAAATATTTTTAAACACATTTGTAATTATTGTAAGGAAATGGTTGCGAGTCCGTAAATAATGTAGCCATTGATGTATTTGTTTTAATTTCCTGTCTTTTAATGGTTTATTTTTTTGCTAAATAAATATAACAATAAGCATACTTCAGCCAAAAACTACTTTTGAGACCGAAAGGGCGAGTTGGGTGCCTAGCACCTTCCCAACTCGTAACTTAGCCTCTGAACCCGTTTCTTTTTCTCCGGTTTATTTTTCTTTTCTTTGGTTTTGCTTTATTTTGCCTTAAAATAAAGATGGCGACTCTAGAACTTTCAGATCCAGTGGGGCCTCGCAACACTCTTTCTTTGCACTTTTCTGTTCTCCCCTAAAAAAGGGAGAATGAGAATGGAAGGGTGATGTATTTCCATATCCTGATATCCCCTAAAAAAGGGATAACTTGATGCGGGAAACCCAAAGCTCCCATGATGATCTTAAACGGGCCATAAGGCTATTTTTAATAACATCCATAGTGGGGGCGTCGCAATATCCTTTTTTGCACTTTTCCGATTTCCCCTAAAAAAGGGAAAATGGGAATGAAAGGGTAATGCATTCCCATATCCTGGTATCCCCTAAAAAAAATGATAACTTGATGCGGGAAACCATAAGTTCTCATATTGGATACAAAATCCACTAAAAGCAACCGAGGCACATTCCAACGTGCTAACATAGACAGCACTCTCGCACTTTTGATTTCCTCTTCCCCTAAACAAGGGAGGGTGGAACGAGAGCAGTGGTGTCCCGCATCCGCATGTACGCGCACCTCTATCCAAGGACGCGCGGGGCACGGGTCGCACCCCGGGAACCTCACAGTGGCGGCTCTGCTGGGGAATTGTTTTATTTTAAATAAAATGGAGGGCTAGACTCATAAAATAAAACTTTTTTGTTTTTATTTGTTTCTGGCTGCAGTATGCTTGTTATATTAATTTACGCATTTGAATATAGTGTTCCTATACATCAGTGTTTATATTTGTGGATATGATCCTCCATCTTGCAGCAGTTTCGTTCCGATAACTGTTATAGGTGTATTTAAGAATATTAAAAAAAAATTCAAAAAAATATATATATTAAAAAAAAATTCGAAAAGTAAAAAAAAAAAATATATATATATTATATATGTTACAAATAAATTCCGGGCAGCACAACAAAAGAGCCGGGGCTTTATTTTACTTTCGGCTCTGTATTATTATTTATTTCAGTTTATTTCCTTTTTCTTATTATTATTCTGTACACTTGCACATATCTGCATTCATTCTGTCATTTTATTTTGGGGACATAGGACCAAAATTTGTAATTGATAGGGATAGATAGCTTCCCCACTTTTCTTTCTATTTCTTAATATGGTGTGCTTGCTTGCTTGCGCTCAAAAATAAAAAGCCGAGAAAATCCACACATAACAGCAAGCCATGCCATATCTGTTTATATTTTTCTGTTCATATATCTGTAAATAAATAAAAACTTTACTGCTTTCTAGATACCGCACACACGTGCACGCATATAGGTATATTTCGAACTGTTACCCTACACCATGGCCAGCCTACACCCTGCATAAGCCAACGCTAGAATGCATATAGTTTCTGAGGACACTTCACAGACCGACCGGTTTTTGCATCTCCGAATTATGAGCCAGCCCCTGTCAAAAAAATATATATAGATATAAAAAAATGCGCAAGTTCAAAAAAAAATATCATAAGTGCGCACAAAAAAGAAATATAATATATATATATATATATATATATATATATATATATATATATATATATATATATATATATATATATATATAACAAACAGGGGCTGATTTATGATTCTCAGATGCTCGACCTAGACCATTTCGGATGGTGGATCCTGGAAAGAGTATAGGCCCTTCGGGAAGTCGAAAGGCGGTGGAATACGTTGGTCCTATACTCTGGAGAAAGAATCCACTATTCCAGGAAAAGTCCTGAGACTGTCAAAATAAAGCGGGTGCTTATCCGGTCAATTGTAGGGAAAAAAATAATAATAATAAAATATACTAATAAAAAGGAACGCTGTACTCCAAGCCCAGACAGCCTCCAGCCAGCCTTCTGATACCTCAAAAACCCCATTTTCCTCAGAAACCTGGCGCGAATTTGGAAAGGCAGAGATAGTACTGGCCGGTTGATACGGAAAGTAGTGCGTAAATCGATCGAGGGTATCGGGAGATCGACGAGGCGTAATCGGTTCGAGGGTACGATCCGAGCGGTATGGCGGCGAAAGTGAACATCGGCTATGGGTGCATTCGGGGGCTCCAGGGTATGTTCCGACTCCGGTAATGCAGGAATGGTTGGACCAAAAGTTGGGTGCAGCGATGAGTCAAATGGCTAGTCTGGTACAAAGCTTAAAATCTAGTGGTGAGGTGAATTCTTCCCCTACAATTCCCCAAGAAGCATCCACATCTCAGGTACCTCCAAACCCAACTCCTCAGCCAAACACTAACCCACCAAATACTACCTCTACCCCAAATCTCAATCCTCCACCAAATCCCTACTACCCAAATATCTATCCTTACCCGTCTTATCCACCATATCCTCCCCCAAATACCCAGAATCCAAACGACCTGCCTTTTCCTATGATCAACCCACTCCTAAATAGCCCACATTTGGACCCGAAAAGCTTTAGCCCACCAGGCCAAGTTATCACATACTTACCTCCTAATGATCCTGGTCGCCCGGCTGAAACTATCAATAGCCCACCAACCCAGAATCCATATACTACCCAAAACCCACCAAGCCAAAGTCCTTATACTGTCCAAAATCCACCAACTCAAGACCTTTATCCAACCCAATACCCATATCCAACCCAGAGTCCTTATAATGCCCAAATTCCACCAACCCAGAATCCATGCACTGTCCAAAACCCACCAGCCCAAAATCCTCACCAAAACCTTCAACCAAGAAATAACCCAGCCTTCCCTAATCCAACCAGTATATACCAAAAGCCAACTCCCACAGCCACCAAAATGGAGGCCGACATGGAAAATATGAAGGCCATGCTACTTAAACTTCTCAATAAAGGGGAATTTTCTACGTGGGCCCTAACATTGCAACCTTCAGCAATACTGCCCTCAAAGTTCAAAATGCCCGACATAGAAGAGTTCAACGGAACTGGATGCCCTATATCCCATTTGAAGTCTTATTCCACTGGCATACAGTCAAGGGGAGCTAGCTTTGAGGCTATGGCTTCCAATTTTCACCTCACCCTGATAGGAGCTGCTAAGCAATGGTTAATGTTGTCTGACAGCAGTACCATGAATACCTGGGACTAGATAGCCGAAGCGTTCCTTGAAAGATACAAAGATAACACCAGTCCTGAAAATAGAAGGGACCTTGAATTGTGCACCCAACGGGAAAAGGAAACATGCGCCGAGTTTGCAGTTAGATGGAAGAGAAAGCTGGCACAGACCATTGACAGACCTGATCCGGCCGAGTCATGCCGAATGTTCATCAAAAACCTCCAACCTATCTACCTGGAACACATGCGGTACCTCCCCTACACCAATTTCAAAGAAATAGTGGAGATAGGAGCCCGTATTGATGATGATATACGGACCGGCCAACTAAAAACCAATACGTCTCCTAGTTCTTTCCGTTACTCCAAAGGAAAGACAGCCGCACCAGCACCAGTCGTCAATATGGTAGGGAATGCCTTAACCCCATTTTCTACCCAAAATTATAGCTCTATTCCATGGTATTATGGGTCGGACAGGTCTGTCAATACAGTGGGAGCAAATGATGGCCCGGCCAGAAATTTCAGAAATCAGAACAGGGTAAGCCGGCATTATGATGAACTGCAAACTCCCCAGTCTGTGATACTGCAGGGGCTAATGACACAAGGAGTGTTGAAGCCGCTAGAGAATTATAAGCCACCTAACCCCCTGCCCAGGACTTGGAATCATGCCCAGTACTGTGTATATCATCGCTCCAGTGGTCACCTCACCGATAAATGTTACACCCTCAAAAATGCTATCCAGGATCTTATAGATGATAAGGTTATTGAAAAGCCTCCACCCAGACCAAATGTAGTCAATAACCCTCTACCTCAAATCAATATGATTGAGGTTGATGAAAACCCTCTTGTGCCTAAGTTTGAAATAAATAAACATCCACTTCCATATATCCTGTGACGACCCGACCCGGACCCCAATGCGGGATCCCGAGCCGTGCCGTCCAAATAATCAATAACACAAGCATGCACAAGTAGGATTATAAAATTCATGTGGCGCAACATCGCATACGAATAGCAACTCGGCTACACTTGGCCGGAAAAACAACTTAAAATAAACAAGTCTTCGGCGACGTTACAGCCGGAACCCAACAACTACTCCTACAATATTAACACATGCTTATAAAACCTCAACGGCCACAACATGCCGGAGACAACAACAACAATAATAATTAAACGAGCTTTAGCGGAAGAAACTGTAGTGAACCATTAACATATTAATAGGCTCGACATATAAGTCGGCAAACAAAAGATTACAAGTGTTAAACCATTAAGTTACTACAACAACAAAAACCCCAAGTCAAGTCTATTTGACTTGCTTCCCAACGTCCTTGCCAACATAAAAGACTAATAACAAAAGTCCAAAATAGCAACCTTGCTCACAAACGACCAAGCGTGAATAAAGCGAGTCTATCTCGGACCGTCTCCTCGGCTCGGATCTAAGGAAACAAAACAAACAAATAGGGTAAGTCGAAAGACTTAGTAAGTTACTACAATGCATGTTCATGTTATAGCATGACATTTATCTCAATTATGGTACATGATCATCATATGGCACTTAGCACATTATTCACATCAGTGCGAGAAAATAAATCATACAAGTAGGATATGATATAGTCACGGCCGCTTCGTAGCTCCTGCAACAAACTTTATTAAACTTTATTGTGCCACATCGATGCTCGGTGATTACATCGACTTTTATCGAGAACCTACTCGATCTAGATAGCAAGCCAATGCGGCACGTATTGATACGGCAAAGGGGCTACTTCCCCATTGCGGCCAACAATGGAGGTGTGTGTGAGGTCCCAGGTGCGGCGATCCATAGCGAGCACGAATCCCATAATTCGTGAAGGCGATGCATCGTCCCACCCTGACTTAATAAACAAACCAAATAATGCCAGCTGGACTCAATGTGATGCACAAGTAGATATTTACTTGACTTAAACCAATCAAGGACCGAATTCGACAAGAGCGAACTCGACCAACCAAGTAGGGTATTAATCTCTACCATAAAACATGTCAAGGCAATTAATTGCTCAAAAACAATCTTTCATAACAACTTGTTGTAAACAACTAAACCAAGCTCATATTTGAGTAAACCAAATCAAACGGTGTCCAAACTTCGTAGGGATTGAAATTAGAGTTCCACATGTTCAATTCTTCCCTAGAGTCGACTCCGTTGAGTCTTTTCTCTAAATTCCCAATTTTGGAGAAATTGAAGCTATGTGCTTCATAACCCAACCTAGGTCATTTCTATGTTCAACAAGGTTGTAAATTCACCAAGGCATTGTAAAGTGATTCATATACATCATAGAGTTCAACTTTGAGGATAGAACACATAACCACTTAACAACATACAAGGTAGGCTCAAATTAGGGCATTCACATATTGCACTTATTCAAGCAACATATATAATACATGTTTCTAACATGATCAAAACCTTAAATAGACAAGATGAAAGAGTTTTATAAACTTCCATAGGCAAGAAATCATCCTATACATGCTCCTAGCAAGTTCATATTTTCAAAATACAAGAAGAGAGCACAGGAAGCATATATGTGTCCTCATTGACCTCAACCACCATAGGCTTTGTTTCCTTAGGGTCAATGAGAACTAAATAGAAGAAGAAGAAGAGTAACTTACAAGTGTTCTACACCAAAGAAAGCAAAGAAAGAAACTAATCGGTTGAAAACGATCTTCTCTTCGAGCTCTACACTTTTGATGAAGGTGGCTTGAGCAAATGGAGAATGGATGAGGGAAGACCAAGAGCAAAGCTTCAAGAAGCCATGGAAGAAGCTTGAGAGAAAGGAAATTCGTTTTTAGGGAGTGAAGGTAAGAAATGAAGGTCAAAATCTGAACACAAGGCTTATATTGGTCTAGAATTTGAGTGGGACAAGTGTCAAGACCTTGTGGTCTCTAGAATTAGATTTTTGTGGCTTAATTGGTCACTAATGCACTCTTAATCAACCCTTAAAACAAGTTAGATAAGTTAGGACATAATCAAGGAGGGTTAGGGAGGTTTAGGAAAGGTTTAGATAGGGGGTTTGGGTGTATAAGTCGTTCAATATCAAAACAGGGGAAAAAAATCCCGTAATGTGTAACTGATGTTGAGGTGGGCGCCTCAACATCCTCCAGGCGGGCGCCTCAACCTCTGAGGCCTTCTCCTGATTCTGCTCATTTTGTAATTGCTCCCAGAACTTGAGGCGGGCGCCTCACAAGGTTCCAGGCGGGCACAGGCTTCGAACCTTCAAAACTTGGTCTAAACATGCCCTAAATGGTCCCAAACTTATGGGCAACCATTCTAAGGTCTAACCCAACTCAAAACAACTCGGAAACGCACCCGAACAACAACCGGAACAAGGTAGAACAAGGCTCGAATCACGCGATGAATGATTAACGAATCAAACACCAATCAAACACCAATCAAACTAGGATAACTTGGACATGAAAAAGGTTTGTTTCAACATGGTTATGACCTGAATACAAAGCCAAGAACTCAACGAACACTTCGTACGACGAAATAGAAGCAAAACGAGCAACGAGGGGAATCGCTAAGGCCAAAATCAAAGCGATCGAACCGGCGATTCAACAAACAAGCGTACATGATTCTAATCATGTTAAGGGCCTCAAGAATGACTTATGAATGTTTCTAAATCATTTATAAACTAAGTAAACATGCTCTCAAACAACAAGAAAACAAGAAGACAAGCATACAATGCACATGCAAGAATACGGGGTGTTACACTCTCCCCTCCTTTAGGAATTTAGTCCCTAAATTCTTACCAAGTTCGTCAACAAATGTGGATGCTTCTCGCGCATCTCCGCTTCCGTTTCCCAAGTCGCTTCTTCAATGTTGTGGTTTCTCCAAAGAACCTTGACTAAGGGAATTCTCTTGGTTCGTAGCACTTGCTCTTTGGTATCCAAAATCTTCACGGGCTTTTCAACATAAGACATATCCGGCTCAAACGTTATTTCCTCATACTCAAGTACATGGGATTCATCTTTCAAATACTTTCGTAACATGGAAACGTGGAAGACATTATGAGTCTCCGAAAGTGAAGGTGGCAATGCAATTCGATACGCTAAGGACCCAACTCTCTCAAGAACCTCGAACGGGCCAATGTATCTCGGTGTAAGCTTCCCTTTCTTGCCGAATCTCTTCGTACCTCTCCTCGGTGTTACCTTCAAGAACACGTAGTCTCCCACTTGGAACTCAAGATCCCGTCTTCGATTATCCGCGTAACTCTTTTGTCGACTTTGAGCGGTGCGCAATCGATCTCTAATCAACTTCACGCTCTCAACCACTGTTTGCACTAACTCGGAACCCCAAAGTTTCGCCTCTCCAACTTCGTCCCAACAAATTGGTGATCTACACTTACGCCCATACAATGCTTCATACGGCGCCATCTTGATACTCGTGATAGTTATTATATGCAAACTTCGGCTAAAGGTAAGTGAGAATCCCAGCTTCCCTTGAAATCCACGGCACAAGGCACAAGCTCGCGGCATATCCTCCAAAATCGAATCAATCGCTCGGATGACCATCCGTTTGCGGATGAAAAGCATCTTGAAGTCTAATCGGTCCCTAAAGCTTCACAGCGACTTCCAAAATCTAGATGTGAACCTCGGATCTCTATCGGACACAATACTCACAGTGCGCCATGAAGTCTCACAATCTCTGAATATACAATCTTCCAAGCGAGTCAATGAATAAGTGATCGCGATCGAATAAAGTGTGAGACTTAGTCAATCTGTCAACTATAACCCAAAGCGCATTAAATCCTCTCGCGTCTGATAACCTGTCACAAAATCCATAGTAATGAACTCCCATTTCCATTCGGGAATCTCAAGTGGTTGTAGAAATCCCGAGGCCTCGATGTTCGGCCTTAACTGTGACAAGTCAAACACTTTGACACATACTCCTAATTTCCCTCTTCATGCCTTTCCACCAAAATTATCTTTTCAAGTCTAAGTACATCTTCGTGCTCCCCGGGTGAATGGTATACCTCGTTTTATGAGCCTCATCAAGAACCAACCTCTTCAATTCAGTATTAGAAGGAACACAAATTCTACCTCGAAATGTCAAAGTACCCTCACTATTAATCACAAAATCAGGCGATACATTTTCAGCCAACCCATCAATAATTTTCTTCAACTCCGGATCATTCCCTTGCGCTTCTCTAATTTTCCCAAATAAAACTAGCGTAGCACGAACATTTGCGAAAATCACACCTCTATCAAAAACACTAGGACCCCAATCTCGTAAATCCTCCAACATCTTCCATTCTCTAACCATCATGCAAGACATGTGAACTTTCCTACTCAAGGCATCCGCTACTACATTTGCCTTCCCCGGATGATACAAAATAGTGCAATCGTGGTCCTTTAATTTTTCCATCCATCTTCTTTGCCTCATGTTCAACTCCTTTTGAGAAAACAAATATTTCAAACTTTTATGATCGGTGAAAATCTCAAACTTAGCCCCATACAAGTAGTGTTTCCATTTATGCAACGCGAAAATAATCGCAGCCAACTCCAAATCGTGTGTCGGGTAATTCTGTTCATGAATAGACAACTTCCTCGACGCATAGGCGATGACTCTACCATTTTGCATCAACACACAACCCAAACCTTCCTTAGAAGCATCGCTATAGATCACAAAATTATCTCCTCCACTGGGCAAAGCCAAAATAGGTGCCGACGTCAACCGCTTCTTAAGCTCTTGGAAACTAACTTCACATTTCTCGTTCCAAACAAATGGCACATTCTTTTGTGTCAATCTAGTCATAGGAGTCACAATCCGAGAAAAACCCTCAATAAATCTCCGGTAATAACCCGCTAGACCCAAGAAACTCCGAATCCTCGATGCGAACTAGGCCTCTTCCAATTCATCACCGCTTCAACCTTAGAAGGATCAACGGCTATCCCGGCGCTAGAAACGATATGCCCCAAGAAAGATACTTCCTCAAGCCAAAAGGCACATTTGCTAAACTTCGCATAAAGTTGTTTCTCAGAAGAATAGACAAGACAATCCTCAAGTGTTTCTCATGCTCCTCAGAGATTTCGAATACACTAGGATATCATCAATAAAGACTACCACGAAACAATCAAGATAGCTATGAAAGACACGGTTCATCAAGTCCATAAACACATTTGGTGCATTCGTCAACCCAAAGCGGCATCACTACAAATTCAAAATGCCCATATCTAGTGCGAAAAGCCGTCTTCGGAATGTCTTCCTCTCTAACCTTCAATTGGTAGTAACCCCATCTCAAATCAAGCTTAGAATAGACAATAGACCCTTGCAATTGGTCAAAGAGGTCATCAATGTGGGGTAGTGGATACTTATTCTTAATGGTCACCTTATTCAATTCCCGATAATCTATGCATAACCGCAAACTCCCATCTTTCTTCCTCACAAATAAGACCGGTGCGCCCCAAGGCGACACACTCGGTTTAATAAAACCAATCTCTAGGAGTTCTTGCAACTGAGTTTTCAACTCCCTAAGCTCATGGGCGCCATCCTATCGGTGCCTTAGAAATCGGTGAAGTCCCCGGAATAAGCTCAATACAAAATTCTAGCTCTCTATCGGGTGGCATAGCATGGTCGGTAGAAAACACATCGGGAAACTCACATACTACCGGAACCTCTTCTAAGTTAGGCGAAGACTTCTTCTTATCAACAACGCATGCAAGATAACCCGTACACCCTTGAGACAATAATTTTCTAGCCCTTAGAGCGGAAATAAAATGCAAGTCACTCGATGCATGATCACCCACAAATGTAAACTCCGGCCAATCCGGCATATAAAAAGTAACCCGCTTCTTATGGCAGTCAACTATAGCATGATAAGCACATAACCAGTCCATGCCAAGAATCACATCAAAATCACGTATAGGTAGAACTACCAAGTCCGCATGCAAAGTGTGGTCACCCACCAAAACATCACAAGATTTAAACACTTCAGATGCGAGCATATATTCCCCGAGCGGGGTAGACACTTCAAGCAAATATGGCAAAGGTTGAGGCAGTACACATAGATTCTCAATAAAGTGCGAAGCAACATAAGAATCGAAGACCACGGATCTATGAGAACTCGAGCCTTATGATCGAATATAGAAAAGTACCTCCTATCACGGCCGTAGACCCCGAACCTCGCTTGATCAAGCGCAAACACACTACACCTTGGGTTTACCGTCCCCATCTCTCTTAGCTCCAGGCTAGCGTCGGCTACCGTGACTAGCCTTAAACTTGGACAATCTTTCTTCATGTGAGTTCCATCACAATAGAAACACTTCCCATTTTTCCCCCAGCACCTATCAGCTGTGTGCCCAGACCTCTGGCAGAACGAACAAATCATGGTCTCATTCGCGATCCTTGTTGCCCTTGAGATGAAGAAGTATTGTTACCTTGCTTCCCAGAGTGTGGCCTACCTTGGCCTCCACTTCTCTATCACGGTTTCCTTGATATCCCCTTCTATTACGAATTATTTCCACGATTATTGCTCGAGTAGTGCAGTGCATTACTAGAATTATTCTTGACCGGTGTTCCTCAATATCTTGCTCCACCTCATACGCTCGATCAAGCACTCCGTGTCGGTGAGCTTAAGCGCTAGAATTTGTTTCTAAACTCGGTCCTCAATCCTTTAACAAACTTATGTGCTCTCCGTGCTTCCGTAGGAATCAGATACGTACAATAGCGGCTCAATTCTGTGAATTTCGCGGAATACTCCGCCACGGTCATGCTACCTTGCTCAAGATCATAGAATTCCTTCTCCCTTTGGTTGCGAACTACGTCTGGGCACATATTCATTCTTAAACTCTCTTTGGAAATTGGCCCAAGTAATGGGAACTTCTTTGAATCTCGGCTTTCTTTCAACACGAGTCCACCAATGTTCGGCGGCTCCCTTAAACTTAAGCGTTGCTAGCATAACTCTTTCTTCGTCGGTACACCCCAACATGGACAATACCTTGATCATTTCCTCCATCCATAACTTCGGCCTCCCTCGGTTTCGGTTCCCAAAAGCGCTAGGCTTTAACTTAAGAAATCTCTCTAAGAGAGTAGTGTCGGTCCTTGGTCTCGGTGGTGGAGGTGGTGGTGGTCTTTGCTCCCCCTTGACCTCCTGGCTGCCCCTGCCGGAAAAAGCCATGTCTGCGATGTAATTCAGCCATATCCGGAACTACAGGATTCTCTGGCCGGTACCTCCGCTGAGTTCAACCGGACCTCTCAGGGTCTACCTCTCAGGGATTATCCATCGGACTCCTACAAGAATTCACTCGGCGTTAGAATCAACACACAATTAACCAACCCACCTAGGCCATGGAACCTATCTGGCCGGCCTAACTATAGCTCGATACCAAGCGTGACGACCGGGACCCCAATGCGAGATCGAGTCGTGCCGTCCAAATAATCAATAACACAAGCATGCACAAGTAGGATTATAAAATTCATGTGGCGCAACATCGCATACGAATAACAACTTCGGCTACACTTGGCGGAAAAACAACTTAAAATAAACAAGTCTTCGGCGTTACGGCCGGAACCCAACAACTACTCCTACAATATTAACACATGCTTATAAAACCTCAACGGCCACAACATGCGGAGACAACAACAACAATAATAATTAAACGAGCTTTAGCGGAAGAAACTGTAGTGAACCATTAACATATAAACAGGCTCGACATATAAGTCGGCATACAAAAGATTACAAGTGTTAAACCATTAAGTTTACTACAACAACAAAAACCCCAAGTCAAGTCTATTTGACTTGCTTCCCAACGTCCTTTCCAAAATAAAAGACTAATAACAAAAGTCCAAAAGAGCAACCTTGCTCACAAACGACCAAGCGTGAATAAAGCGAGTCTATCTCGGACCGTCTCCTCGGCTCGGATCTAAGGAAACAAAACAAACAAATAGGGTAAGTCGAAAGACTTAGTAAGTTACTACAATGCATGTTCATGTTATAGCATGACATTTATCTCAATTATGGTACATGATCATCATATAGCACTTAGCACATTATTCACGTAAGTGCGTAAAATAAATCATACAAGTAGGATATGATATAGTCACGGCCGCTTCGTAGCTCCTGCAATAAACTTTATTATACTTTATCGTGCCACATCGATGCTCGGTGATTACATCGACTTTTATCGAGAACCTACTCGATCTAGATAGCAAGCCAATGCGGCACGTATTGATACGGCAAAGGGGCTACTTCCCCATTGCGGCCAACAATGGAGGTGTGTGTGAGGTCCCAGGTGCGGCGATCCATAGCGAGCACGAATCCCATAATTCGTGAAGGCGATGCATCGTCCCACCCTGACTTAATAAACAAACCAAATAATGCCAGCTGGACTCAATGTGATGCACAAGTAGATATTTACTTGACTTAAACCAATCAAGGATCGAATTCGACAAGAGCGAACTCGACCAACCAAGTAGGGTATTAATCTCTACCATAAAACATGTCAAGGCAATTAATTGCTCAAAACCAATCTTTCATAACAACTTGTTGTAAACAACTTAAACCAAGCTCATATTTGAGTAAACCAAATCAAGCGGTGTCCAAACTTCGTAGGGATTGAAATTAGAGTTCAACATGTTCAATTCTTCCTAAAGTCGACTCAGTTGAGTCTTTCTCTAAATTCCCAATTTTGGAGAAATTGAAGCTATGTGCTTCATAACCCAACCTAGGTCATTTCTATGTTCAACAAGGTTGTAAATTCACCAAGGCATTGTAAAGTGATTCATATACATCATAGAGTTCAACTTTGAGGATAGAACACATAACAACTTAACAACATAGTGAGGCTCAAATTAGGGCATTCACATATTGCACTTATTCAACATATATAATACATGTTTCTAACATGATCAAAACCTTAAATAGACAAGATGAAAGAGTTTATAAACTTCATAGGCAGAAATCATCCTATACATGCTCCTAGCAAGTTCATATTTTCAAAATACAAGAAGAGAGCATAGGAAGCATATATGTGTCCTCATTGACCTCAACCACCATAGGCTTTGTTTCCTTAGGGTCAATGAGAACTAAATAGAAGAAA
>JABEVN020002495.1:0-21248 GCA_013146195.2 Codonopsis lanceolata
TTCGTTGATTAGGTTAATTTATTTTTTTTAGGAAAGGGCGGCACCCCGCAACGATTATTATTATTAAAAGAAATAAATACAAACTGAGGGGATAACCAAATTTTGCCCTTATAAATGGGAGGATAAATGAACCTTACCTTGAAAAGGAAGTACATGATCTAAGCTATAAAAAGCCTAACAAAAAAAGAAATCGAACAACAAATCGAAACATTAAGCAATTCGAAGCCGTGGAAGACCGATGACATCCAACCTGATATCTCCACGAATAGGCCCAGGAATATCAGAAGAAGATTGAAACTCAAAGTTCTGATTCCTATCCATAGCATAATTAGCAAAGCTATCAGCAATAGAGTTGGACTCTCTATAACAGTGCACAAAAGAAAAATTATGAAGCCTCTGCAAGACAAGAAGGGCCCGAATGAAATAAGCACAGTTCCACGGAGGAGAATGACCCAAAGTAAGGCAGCCAAAAATACAAGCAAAATCCATCTCCACAATGGATTTGTGGTACCCATTATCAGCCAACCAACGGACACCATGAAGAAGAGCACGAACTTCAGCAACAGTATTGGAATAAAGCCCAAAGAATAGAGAATAGCCGAAAAGAACAATACCATCAGAATTTCTAACTATACCACCACCCCCACCAGGATTGCCCCTAGAACCTCCATCCGAATTAAGTTTAACAATGCCACTAGGAGGTTTACGCCAAACCACGGGAGAAATAGAGATTAATTTAGATTTGTCAATTAAATTGATGAATTTTCGGTTGGATTTTATGAGTTGTGATAATGAATTTTTGGTTGCGAATGCTAGATAAAGAACTCAGCTTTCATGTGTTCATCTCCATCCCCACCTGGTCAATTCCTCCACCTCCACCTCCCATGTTTCTTTTCATTTCTTTTTCCACTTGTCAATTTAAAGAATTGAAATTTCTGTTTAAACAATTCAGCTCAGCTTTCACATGTTCATCTATTTTTAAAATTTCTTTTTGTTTTGTTTTGAGGATTGGATTTTGTCAGCATGATTGCCAATTCTTTGTCCTAAATTCATGAAATTATTACTGTAATATATGTTGAATTGTCGGTAAATTTGGTATTTATTGTCAAATGTGATCATTACTATTGGAGTATACATATCAGCAAATTGCATTTAGTCTATGAAAAAGAAGAAAGGATATGTGGCTCAAATTTGGTCATTACTGTTGGTAATTATTGATGTTACCAAGCTTCCTGCTCTGGAACATCATATACTTATTGAGAAGCTCATCAAGAACATTAAGAATGACAACCTTCGTTTGCTGCAAAAACTTGGGAAAAGAATTGACAAGTAGGTATTTAGTAGTTTACTGCTTATCACACATGTATACATTTTCACCATCACAAACATAGAAATTTACATATTAATCATCACAGACATGGATGGACATTGAACAGACCCAATCATTCTATTCACCATCCCAAAATTTGGTGAAAATAATACTTACTGGTCAAAGTTTTGGTCGTGAAGTTTTATTCATCCCGTCTTTCTCTTCGCATTTAATTTCTCATGTTTCCTTAGATTAGGTACATCCGATGGATGAGGGTGTATGATGTAAAAAGATTCATGTCAATCTGATTGCCTAAACTGGCCTATTTGGGTCTATTTAGGTAACTTAGAAAATCACAAAGCTAATTAGAAATCATTTGTTGGCTCAAAGGGAAAAAGAAAATAGCACATTGAGCAGAGGATCAAAAGAACAAGAAAATAACACCAACATATATCACACCACTAAGGAAAAGATAAGAATCAAAATAGAACTAACCAAACTACAATATAGTCTAAATCTATCACTCCTATTTTTCCTAGCGGGTATACTTCACAACTTATTTGTATTTAACATCTAAAGATGTTACACATTGTACTCACTTTACTCTGCTATACACCTTTTAGTTAGTTAGTTAGTTAGACAGTGCATCGAACAAATTACCATTTCAAATTGATATTTACAAGTGGCCAATTATTTTGTTTTTAAAATTATAATACTCAAAAGTTATATTATTATTACAAAAAAAATATGTATTCCACATTGTACCCATGTGGAGCACGGACTAAATAACTAATACAATACATAGAGAGACTGAACTAAAGGTAGGCGTGTGCATGTGTGTTTAAGAGTTAGAACGAACTTTGTCGACCAGTCGAAGAAAATCTTAGGTAAGAGATGAAGAAGACTAAATGACTGATCATACTCCGTTGTCAATATATTTTCGCCACACCCGGCCGCGTGGTAAAGAAGGAGAATCATATATATATATATATATATATATATATATATATGCACTAGCTCAAGCACCAACTGGAGAAATCAAATCATACACTATATACATTGAAAACATCAGAAAGAAAAATTGAAAAACACTCAAAAAAAGAAAAAAGAATATCAAACCTAGCTAGATGCCAACTAGTTTTTTTACCCGTGCGTTAAACGCACGTCAAATAAAGTGGAGAAATTTTAAGTTACTAAAACATACATAAATTTTCAACTAATCGTACATAAACAAAATAAAGAGAAGCAAAAATCTTAAAAGATTAAATAAGTAGAATCAGTTTATTAGGAAATACACATCTGTATATCACTAATCCTTATATATTTTGAAAAACTTCCTTATACACAACATTTGTTGTTTTATTAGTTGGTTTTTCATCTTCACCGCATATCAATACCTTCAAACCAGGCCGATTTGTTACTCTAGAAACTGCGACATATAACTGCCCATGGCTAAATACTAGTTTCTTCAAGAAGAGACCTACGTGTTACAACGATTGACCTTGGCTCTTGTTGATTGTCATTGCATATGATACCATCAATGGAAATTTTCTTCTCTGGAACTTGAAAGGCAGTCTTACATCTGATGGAGTTAAAGACATCCTTGGGATAAAAACATTTTCTCCAACATTACTTCCATTCAAAATTTTTGCTTCAACAATGTGATCCCCAAGATTTGTGATGATAAGTCTTGTTCCATTGCACAAACATGCAGCATGATCAATGTTTCTCAATAGCATTACCGGAACACCAATTTTAAGTGTCAATTCATGGATTGGCAAACCTGAACACTTTATACTATTCAAAAACTCAGTTGAATGAATGTCTTCAAACAAACTTGAAGTTTTTTCTGCCCTGCAAATAGAATCTGAACTTAAATAAGTTTTTCCTTCTGAATGATTTATTTTAACCATGTACTCATTGATGGTGTCAACAACATCAAGTGTCAGAGCCAGTATTGCCCTTCCTTGTAAATATGACACGTCATGAAAAAATTCTGAAAATGACGGATATGTGCACTCAACAATTGACTTAATCAAATTATCTGATGCATTCACCAAAAGATCGTCTGGAATTTCTATAGAAGCAACACCATCATTTTCACCCCCATACGTTCCATCTCCGATACTCAAAATCCACTCAGAAAATGCCTTCAATTCGAGACCACTTTGATCATTACCAAGAGCTTGTAGTCGCATATTTTTTGTGAGTCTCAAGACCTTACAATGTGACCATTAATAAGAAGAGTTAATTGTTGCCATGACAATATCTTGCCTACTTCCTTTCTATATAACTGGCAAAATCTGACGAAAATCTCCACCGAAAATCATAGTTTTTCCTCCAAATGGTTGATTGAAGCTATCTGCATTTTCGAACCTCATTATATCCCTTAAAGTTCTATCAAGAGCTTCAAAACAATATCTATGCACCATGGGTGCCTCATCCCAAATTATAAGCTTTGTTCTAACAATTAGATGTGCAAGTGGACTTCCTTGTTTGATATTGCACGTTGAGTCCTCGTGCAAATTTAAAGGAATGGCAAATCTTGAATGACCTGTTCTACCATTGGGTAATAAAAGAGATGCTATACCACTTGATGCTACATGATTCTAAACATGTTAAGAGCTTCATGAATGACTTATGAATGATTCTAAATCATATATAGACTAAGTAAACATGCTCACAATCAACAAGAAAACATCAAGGCAAGCACACAATGCTCATGCAAGAATCCGGGGTGTTACACTCTCCCCTCCTTTAGGAATTTAGTCCCTAAATTCTTACCAAGTTCATCAAACAAATGTGGATGCTTCTCGCGCATCTCCGCTTCCGTTTCCCAAGTCGCTTCCTCTATGTTGTGGTTTCTCCAAAGGACTTTGACTAAGGAAATTCTTTTGGTTCGTAGCACTTGCTCTTTGGTGTCCAAAATCTTCACGGGCTTTTCAACATAAGACATATCCGGCTCAAATGTTATCTCCTCATACTCAAGTACATGGGACTCATCTTTCAAATACTTTCGCAACATGGAAACATGGAAGACATTATGAATCTCCGAAAGTGAAGGTGGTAATGCAACTCGATAAGCGAAAGACCCAACTTTCTCAAGAATCTCAAATGGGCCAATGCACCTCGGTGTAAGCTTCCCTTTCTTGCCAAATCTCTTCGTACCACTCCTCGGTGTCACCTTCAAGAACACGTAGTCTCCCACTTGGAACTCAAGATCCCGTCTACGATTATCCGCGTAACTCTTTTTGTCGACTTTGAGCGGTGCGCAATCTATCTTTAATCAACTTCACGCTCTCAACCGACTGTTGCACTAACTCGGAACCCCAAAGTTTCGTCTCTCCAACTTCGTCCCAACAAATTGGTGATCTACACTTACGCCCATACAATGCTTCATACGGCGCCATCTTAATACTCGACTGATAGCTATTATTATACGCAAACTTGGCCAAAGGTAAGTAAGAATCCCAGCTTATTTTAAAATCCACGGCACAAGCTCTAAGCATATCCTCCAAAATCTGAATCAATCGCTCGGACTGACCATCCGTTTGTGGATGAAAAGTCGTACTAAATTTCAAATCCGTTCCCAAAGCCTCCTGCAAAGACCTCCAAAATCTAGATGTAAACCTCGGATCTCTATCAGACACAATACTAACAGGTACGCCATGAAGTCTCACAATCTCCTGAATGTACAAGGCTGCTAACTGAGTCAATGAATAAGTGATCGCGATCGGAATAATGTGTGCAGACTTAGTTAATCGGTCAACTATAACCCAAACTGCATTAAATCCTCTCCGCGTGCGCGGTAACCCTGTCACAAAATCCATAGTAATAAACTCCCATTTCCATTCAGGAATCTCAAGTGGTTGTAAAATCCCGAGCCTTTGATGTTGTTGGCAAGTCAAACACTTCGATACATACTCCGCAATTTCCCTCTTCATGCCTTTCCACCAAAATTGTCTTTTCAAATCTAAGTACATCTTCGTGCTCACCGGGTGAATGGTATACCTCGTTTTATGAGCCTCATCAAGAACCAGCCTCTTCAATTCATTATTAGCAGGAACACAAATTCTACCTCGAAATGTCAAAGTACCCTCACTATTAATCACAAAATCAGGTGATACATTCTCAGCCAACCCATCAATAATTTTCTTCAACTCCGGATCATTCCCTTGCGTTTCTTTAATTTTCCCAAATAAAACTAGCGTAGCACGAACATTTGCAAAAATTACACCTCTATCATAAATACTAGGACCCCAATCTCGCAAATCTTCCAACATCTTCCATTCTCTAACCATCATACAAGACATGTGAACTTTCCTACTCAATGCATCCGCTACTACATTTGCCTTCTCCAGATGATACAAAATAGTACATTCATGATCTTTCAGTTTCTCCATCCATCTTCTTTGCCTCATGTTCAACTCCTTTTGAGAAAACAAATACTTCAAACTTTAGTGGTCGGTGAAAATCTCAAACTTAGCCCCATACAAGTAATGTTTCCACTTATGCAACACGAAAATAATCGCAGCTAACTCTAAATCGTGTGTCGGGTAATTCTGCTCATGAATAGACAACTTCCTCGACGTGTAAGCGATAACTCTTCCATTTTTCATCAGCACACACCCTAAACCTTCCTTAGAAGCATCACTATAGATTACAAAATTATCTCCTCCACTAGGCAAAGCCAAAATAGGTGCCGATGTCAACCGCTTCTTAAGCTCTTGGAAACTAGCCTCACATTTTTCACTCCAAACAAATGGCATATTCTTTTGTGTCAATCTAGTCATAGGAGTCACAATCTGAGAAAAACCCTCAATAAATCTCCGGTAATAACCTGCTAGACCCAAGAAACTCCGAACTTCGGTAACTGAACTAGGCCTTTTCCAATTCATCACAGCTTCAACCTTAGAAGGATCAACGGCTATCCCGACGCTAGAAACTATATGCCCCAAAAATGATACTTCTTCAAGCCAAAAAGCACATTTACTAAACTTCGCATAAAGCTGTTTCTCCCGAAGAATAGACAAGACAACCCTCAAGTGTTTCTCATGCTCCTCCTGAGATTTCGAATACACTAAGATGTCATCAATAAAGACTACCACGAAACAATCAAGATAGCTATGAAAGACACGATTAATCAAGTCCATAAACACCGCGGGTGCATTTGTTAACCCAAACGGCATCACTACAAATTCAAAGTGCCCATATCTAGTGCGAAAAGCCGTCTTTGGAATGTCTTCTTCTCTAACCTTCAATTGATAGTAACCCCATCTCAAATCAAGCTTAGAATACACAATCGACCCTTGCAATTGGTCAAAAAGATCATCAATGTGGGGTAACGGGTATTTATTCTTAATGGTCACCTTATTCAATTCCCGATAATCTATGCACAACCGCAAACTTCCATCTTTCTTTCTCACAAATAAGACCGGTGCGCCCCAAGGCGATACACTCGGTTTAATAAAGCCAATCTCTAGGAGTTCTTGCAACTGAATTTTCAACTCCTTAAGCTCCGCGGGCGCCATCCTATATGGTGCCTTAGAAATCGGTGAAGTCCCCGGAATAAGTTCAATACAAAATTCAATCTCCCTATCGGGTGGCATAGCATGGTCGGTAGAAAATACATCGGGAAACTCACATACTACCGGAACCTCTTCTAATTTTGGCGAAGACTTCTTCTTATCAACAACACATGCAAGATAACCCGTACACCCTTGAGACAATAATTTTCTAGCCCTTAGAGCAGAAATAAAATGCAAGTCATTCAATGCATGATCACCACAAATGTAAATTCAGGCACACCCGGCATAGAAAAAGTAACCCGCTTTTTATGGCAGCCAACTATAGCATGATAAGCACATAACCATTCCATACCAAGAATCACATCAAAGTCACGTATAGGTAGAACTACTAAGTCTGCATGTAAAGTGTGGTCACCCACCAATACATCACAAGATTTAAACACTTCAGATGCGAGCATATATTCCCCGAGCGGGGTAGACACTTCAAGCAAATATGGCAAAGGTTGAGGCAGTACACATAGATTCTCAACAAAGTGCGAAGCAACATAAGAATGTGAAGACCCTGGATCTATGAGAACTCGAGCCTTATGATCAAATATAGAAAGAGTACCTCCTATCACTGCCGTAGACCCCTGAACCTCGCGCTGATCAAGCGCAAACACACGGCCCTGCACCTTGGGTTTCCCATCTACACTCCTCTTGGCTCCAGACTGAGCCACGTTCCCCGGTTGAGCTGCCCCAGCTTTCGGGCACTCCTTCCTAAAATGAGTACCATCTCCACAAAGAGTACACTTTCCTAGCTTTGCCCAACACCAATCAACTGTGTGTCCAGGCTTCTGACAATAACTGCAAGTCATACTCCCACTACGCTGACCCTGTTGCCGCTGAGAAGAAGAAGTATTATTGCCTTGCTTCCTAGACTGTGGCCTACTTTGGCCTCCACCTCTCCTATCACGGTTTCCTTGGTATCCCCTTCTGTTACCTGAATTATTTCCTTGATTAGTGTTCTGAGTAGTCTGTCGTGCATTACCCGAATTATTCTTGCTCCGGTGCTCCTCAATATCCTGCTCCACCTCATAAGCTCTATCAAATGCACTCCGATAATCAGTGAGCTTAAGTGCTAGAATTTGCTTCCTAAATTCAGTTCTCAACCCCTTAACAAACTTATGTGTCCTCCGTGCTTCAGTAGGAATCAGATACGTGCAATAACGGCTCAACTCGGTGAACTTCGCGGAATACTCCGCTACAGTCATACTACCCTGCTCAAGATCATAGAATTCTTTCTCCCTTTTGTTGCGAACTACATCCGGCACATATTCATTTTTAAACTCCCTTTGAAAATTAGCCCAAGTAATAGGAACTTGCTGAATCTCCCAGCTTTCCTTCAACACAGTCCACCAATGTTCGGCGGCTCCCTTGAACTTAAATGTCGCTAGCATGACTCTCTCCTCATCGGTACATCCCAACATAGATAATACCTTGATCATCTCTTCCATCCACAACTCGGCCTCCCTAGGTTTCGGCTCCCCAAGAAAAGTACTAGGCTTCAGCTTAAGGAATCTCTCTAGAAGAGTGGTGTCATTCCTTGGTCTCGGTGGTGGTACAACTTCCTCCTATCGAGGTGGCGGTGGTGCTCCCTCAGCTTGACCTCCCCGGCCGGCCTGCCCGTAAAAGCCATCAACCTACGGTGTAACTCGCCATATCCGGACCCACCGGATTACGTGGCGGTACCTCGGCCTCACTCTGACCTCTCCCTGGGTCTACCTCTACCACGGCCATTTCCATCCCTAGGATTCTCCATCGAACCCCTACAAGAATTCACTCGATGTTAGAATCAACACACAAATAACCAACCCACCTAGGCCATGGAACCTATCCTGGCCGACAGCTAACCTATAGCTCTGATACCAAGTGTGACAGCCTGACCCGGACCCCAATACGAGATTTCGAGTCGCGCCGTCCAAATAGGCAAGAATACAAGCATGCGCAAGTAGGATTATAAAATTCATGTGGCGCAACATCGCAAACAATTAACAACTCGGCTACACTTGGCCGGAAAATAGCTTAAAATAAACAAGTCATCGGCGACGTTACAGTCGGAACCCAACAACTACTCCTACAATTTTAACACATGCTTATAATAACCTCAACGGCCACAACATGCCGGAGACAACAACAACAATAATATTTAAAAGAGCTTTAGCGGAAGAAACTGTAGTGAACCATTAACATATAAACAAGCTCGACATATAAGTCGGCATACAAAAGATTATAAGTATCAAGTAACTAAGTTTACTACAACAACAAAATCCCAAGACAAGTCTAAGTGACTTGCTTCCCAACGTCCTTGCCAAAATGAAAGACTAACTACCAAAAGTCCCAAAAGAGCAACCTTGAGCTCACAAGCAACCAAAAGCGGTATGGCGAATCTAGCGTGAACCGTCTCCTCACCTCGGATCTAAGGAAAACAAAACAAACAAATAGGGTAAGTCGAAAGACTTAGTAAGTTACTAAAAATGCATGTTCATGTTATAGCATGGCATTTATCACAATTATGGCTCATGTTCTTCATATAGCACTTAGCACATTATTCACATAAGTGCGGAAAATAAATCATACAAGTAGGATATGATAAAGGCATGGCCGCTTCGTAGCTCCTGCAAAATGAGTTTGTTAACCCAATATCGTGACTACGATGCTCGTGACTTCGCATCGATATACCGAACTCCGCCGGCTAATAGCAGCCTGTGACGCACGCATTGTTACGGCAAAGGGGCTACTTCCCCATTGAGGCCTACAATGGAGGGGTGTGTGAGGTCCCAGGTACGACGATCCATAGCGAGCACGAATCTCTCAATTCGTGAAGGCGATGCATCGTCCTACCCTGACATAAAAATCAAACCAAATAGTGCCAGCTGGACTTAATGCAATGCACAAGTAGATATTTACTCGTCAAGACCAAATAATGATCGAATTCGACAAGAGCGAACTCGACCGACCAAGTAGGGTATTAATCTCTACAATAAATCATGTCAAGGCAATTAATTGCTCATAACCAAATAATCACAACGGGTTCAAATGCACATAATTAAGCTCAACTTAGACTTGAGTAAACCCGACCAAACGGTGTCCAAACTTTGTAGGGATTGAAATTAGAGTTTAACATGTTCAAATCTTCCCTAGAGTCGACTCCGTTGAGTCTTTACTAAAAATTCCAATTTTCGGGTAATTGAAGCTATGTGCTTCATAACTCAACCTAGGCCATTACTAAGCTCATCTAGGTCATAAATTCATCAAGTCATTGTAATGTGATTCATATACATCATAGAGTTCAATTTATAGGATAGAACACATAACAACATAACAACTTGTCAAATAGGCTTAAATTAGGGCATTCTCATATAGCACCATTTCTATCAACAAATATAATACATGTTTCTAACATGTTCATAACCTTAAATAGACAAGATGAAAGAGTATTATAAACTTTGATAGGCAAGAAATCATCCTATACATGCTCCTAGCAAGTTCATACTTTCAAAACACAAGAAGAAGGCATAGGAAGCAAATATGTGTCCTCATTGACCTCATACATCATAAGCTTTGTTTCCTTAGGGTCAATGAGAACTAAAACAAAGAAGAAAAGAAGTAACTTACCTGTATTCTACACCCAAGAAAGCAAGGAAGAAAACTATTCGGTTGAAAGTGATCTACTCTTCAAGCTCTACTCTTCTATGGTGGTGGCTTGAGCAAATGGACAAGGAGTGAAGGAGGACCAAGATGAAAGCTTCAAGAAGCCATGGGAGAGCTTGAGGGAAAGGAAATCCCGTTTTTAGAGAGTGAAGGTGAGAAATGAGAGTCAAACTCTCAGATTGTGGCTTAAATTGGTTTAAAAACTGAGTGGGATAAGTGTCATGACATTGTGGTCCCTTAAAATCAGATTTTTGTTGCTTAATTGATCACTAAAGCCCTCTTAATCCACTCTTAAAACTTGTTAGAGATGTTAGGGTATAAGTAAGGAGGGTTAGGGAGGTTTAGGTGGGGTTTAGAAAAGGTTTTGGATAGGGGTTTAGGAGCAAAAGTCGTAAAACAGCAAAACAGAGAATCCTGATTCGGGGGACCTTGCGGTCGCATGGTCCCCCACCCTTGCGACCGCATCCTCTCAGGATGCACAACCTCCAAGTTTCTGGTTACCTTGCGGGGGCAAGGTCATTCCACCTTGCGAGGGCAAGCCCGGCAGAACCAAAATGGCTCAAAACTCAACCTAAAAGACCCCCAAACACTTAGCCAAATCAAGGGGGTTTCAAACCCCAAAAAAAATGAGTTTAAAGCTCATCACAAGCACCCTCAAACAACACCCGAACAAACCAAACGAAGGAGGGAAAGAAGAAGAACTAAACAAGCAATCGAACCGGCGATTAAACAAGCATGCATACATGATTCTAAACATGTTAAGAGCTTCATGAATGACTTATGAATGATTCTAAATCATATATAGACTAAGTAAACATGCTCACAATCAACAAGAAAACATGAAGGCAAGCACACAATGCTCATGCAAGAATCCGGGGTGTTACAATACATGAGATGTTTTTTTATGTGATTGCATGGTTAATTTATTTATTTACATGAATGTGAAAATAAAAATGTGACATGTATATTTAAATGCAAAGTATGTATATATATATATATATATATATATATATATATATATATATATATATATATATATATATATATATATATATATATATATATATATATATATTTGTTTTTTGTAACACCTAAAATGCCGACATGTATATTTATGTGCTAAAAATAATTTTAATGTACAAATGTTTTTTTTTCTCTTTTTTTTAAAAAAAATGTATTAATGTATTAATTATACAAGGAGAAAGGGGGTTTGTGAGAGTCTTACCTTTATTTTCCTTTTCTCTTTTTTTTTTCAAGAGCGCAAATCTTTGGACAAGGTCAGAGCTACTTGTGCCAAAGTGTCTGATATATACCATTTAATGCCTCTACCAGCCCAAGTTCTAGTGGAGGAAACGGGCCTTGGAGTTTTCATGCGGGCCTTTACTCCCTTCCGCAGTTATAGAGTCATCTTTGATGTGCTGCAGAATTTCTGGTGGGATGCTACCCAAACTTTTCATCTCAGTTGGGGAGAGATCACTATGACTCCCTGTGACTTCGCTATCATTACTGGCATATCCACCAGCATTGGGCAGACCCTGGCACCTGATTACACCCTTCGCGAGCGTCATGACGAGGTGGAGGACCTTTTGGGGTTTGTGCCCGAGTACAAAACAGCGGACGAGGTGACCATTCCCAGTGTAAAGGGGTGGCTCCTAGAGAATGCCGGACAAGTTAATGCCGAGGATAGCGTCGCCGTGACCCGTATTGCCCGGACATTTTTATTTTTCTTCCTGGGGACATCTCTTTTTTCTAATGCATCCACCTCCCCGAGGGTCTCTCTGCTGGGCTGCCTTCGAGACCTGGATCATGTGATTGACTACGATTGGGGCAAAAGTGTGTTTGGCCGAGCTCTATGCTCGATGGATAGGTTGAGTCTGAATGACTCAAAGGTTATGACTGGTTTTGCCTCCTGCTTGGGAGGTATATTTTCCTTCCTCTTTTTTTTTTTTTTTCTGTCAGCATTATTATTATTATTATTATTATTATTATATATATATATTTTTTTTTTTTTTTGCTGACTTTTACTTTCCTTTCACTATTTCCCTTTTTTTTTTCTTCAGGTGTGGGCTTATTCTGTCTTCGACTTTGTACCGGGCTCACTGCGTAGAGATGTTCTTGGACCGCCTTACTTGATCAAATTTTTGAATGCAAATCGGAAGGAAAAGGACACCAGGGGCCATTTTATTGAGTCATTGGGCTGCAGACGTAGTGGCGAGCTCGACTGTGTTCGGTGAACTTGTTCCCTTGGCACAACTGTAGGGCCGTATGAGGTTACTCTGATATTGAGTCGTTGCCGGATTTTGATGGTATCGATCATGTGTGATTCCTTGTACATGGGTGAGCGGGTCAACCGTCAACATGCTCCGTTCTCGATATCCCCGGTGGCACCTCCTGCACCTCCGCCGAATGTAATCGACCCAGACTTTTTGCCAAATCGGCATTGCTATTTGTCCAAATATGAGATACCTTCCAGTGATTTTCCTGTCATAGCATATGAAGACTTTTTGAGGACGATGCTCCATCCCCCTCCTCCTCCTCCTCCTGTGATTGGGAGGTGTGCATCTGTCGATGGTGCTTGGGCTGGGTCTTCTCATTCTACTCTGGATGCGCAGTTTGAGTTTTCCATGCCCGATGATGCCTTTTCGTCCTTTCAGTATCGGCGAGATGATAGGCTCATAAGGGAGGTCCTTCCTGATGTTGAGATCCCTAAGGAGTACCGTGTCCCTGATCAAGCCCGCACAGTATATTCATCACTCTTTCTTTTTTAATGACTGATACTTCCTTTTTTTTATTTGACTGATGCTCTCTTTTTTTTCTTTTCAGGTCAAAGTGTCCACGTAGAAGAGACTGCTGCGGGGCTTTGTTAGCATCAACAAACTCTATCAGCGGCTAATGGACGATTTTTCTTGTCGGAGCAATGAGGCTATGCTGCAGACCAGGCGTCGCAATGATGATGATGATGATGATGACGATGCAGACACGGGATCGTGTCTCGCCCAGAGCAGGGGACGAATACGTAGACCTGATGGCACGGTGGGCCCCCGAGTCAGAGGAGGTGGCTTTGGCAGAGGCAGAGCATCTTTTGGCTATTAGCTTCTTTTCCTGCACATGTCAACTTTTCTTTCTTCTTTTTTCTTTTTATTTGTAATTAATATCTATACAAACATGAATTATGAAATGCAATATAATTTTAAATAACATGATAAAATAAAATGCACAATTAAAATACATACAAAAAATAAAGCTATACCGACTCCTAAGGGTAATGGCACGCCGTTTTTTTTAGAAATGAATTTGAAAATAATAAACCTTCGGCTTCGAGGGGGCTTTTCTGACGATTTGCGGGTAGAGGAAGAGGCAGCCGCTTCCCCCTGTGCGAGAGAACATAATTGTGTCCATCTATTCATGCGTAGCTCTTTCTTTTGATAGTCTGTCAAACTTCCGTGATCAGACGAGACATCAATTGATGATTTGGACAGAAACCAGAACATCAACTGATTTATGAAGCAGTTATTGAGCAAACTGGGCATGGCTTATATCAAAATTGGGCGCCATGCCCAATTTTTATAAGGGTGGCGCCTAGTTTGCCTTCCTGGGAGATTTTTTCTTGCCACTGTTCATCACTTTTCATCCTTGTTTGTCGATTTTTTATTTCACCTATAAAAGGAAGCCCGGCGATCATGAGTTTTTACGTCTGATTTCTTTTAGTCTGCCTTCATTCCTTCAAAGCTTCTTCTCCTCAGTTGCTCCTCTCTTGATAGAGAAGATATTCTATCTTTGCCCAAATGGCTGCACCTTATCACACACCTTTGGAAATAGAGATCTACGAAAATGCCCTCGATCTCTGGATTCTCGCCCTTCGAGCCGACGAACGCGACTGGTTTGATCATCTTTTTAGCTTCAGGTGTCTTCTCTCCTGGAGGAATGTTGTGATCAACTGGGACATGTTAAGAGGGGCATCAAGGTTCTGGTCTCCCCAGGATCATCTTTTCAATTTTGGGATGAACGAGATGTGCCCGACTTTTGAGGAGTTTTGTGCAATGCTGGGAGTAGCTGCCACTCGTCGTATTGTCGTGCCTTTGCCTCGGAGGCGTCCCTGCATGGCGATTAGGGAACTATTCTGCACCACTCGAGATGCCACCCCGGGTTTCTATAACGGGGTGAATTTTGACTTTACTGTTCTTCCTCGAACTTTCACGGAGTTCAGGGAGAATGACGTGGATTATCTGAGGCGCCGGTTGACAACTCTTTTCTTGTGCCTGGTGGGGAGATATTTTCTGGTGGGCCAACATGGATTTATTGATGTGCAAGTCGTGGATCTTGCTTTGCAGGCACGTGATCGCCGGGCCAATATCGTCCCAGTAATCTTGGCAGAAACTTTGGCTGGTCTAGATGCTTTCGCCGGTGGTGATGAACTTTTTCCTATTGGCAGTCCCATTTTGATTCACATGTGGCTAGAAGAGCACTTTCAGTGTGTGATGGCTCCTGCACCTTTCGGAGAGATATATGATCCGGGGCTCTATGGTTTTCGTGGCCGCTTTCCCCAAATTAATTATTCTGACTATGACTGGGCTGAGGATTTCTTTCGGAGAGGCTCGATGGATATATCCTGGGTGATTCTCCACTGGGAAATTCGGCGCTTCATTTTGCATTCCGCCGGCTATGCCTAGGTTGTCATGTTGGGTATCAGGAGGACCTCTTTCTATAGAGCTGATAGAGTATTGCGTCAGTTTGGGTTGGAGCAGATCATTCCAGACACGACTCGCCCTGTGTTTTTGGAGATGGAAAATAACATGACTCTTGATTTTGACTTTCAGAGGATGTGGCATCTTGACTTTGATAGGCTTCTGGTGGCCTATTTGTTTTCTGATTATATATTTTTGTCCCATGAGTACCTGTCGTGGATAATGATGGCTGCGGAGGGGACTTCTCGCGAGATTCGGCGAAGATATAGAAACTTGTTTGGCCGACATGTAGCTACGGGCATAGATGCTCGCCTTATGGAGATAGGCGAAGAGATTGACAGCTCGGGCTTGGTCATTCCTCAGGCCTTACAGGAAGATTTTAGGAGAGTACACAATCTTGGCACCTCGGTGGCTCCTGGACCAAATGAAGCAGGTCCCATTAATTGGGAAACTCCGGAGGTCGCCTCCCCGGCCGAATGGGGCACCGGTTTCGTGTATGCCGACATGAGGTCCCTTGACACAGTAATGCAAGTCGGCAACACAACCCTTGGGAGCCGGAAGAGGTTGTCCCTCCCTCTCAAAGTAGATGGGGCACTGTTGTGAGGCCTCATGATGGCAATCAACAACACAATCCCTGGGAACCGGAAGAGGATGTTCCTCCCCCTCAACCTGGATGGGGCACCAGATTTAGAGATAACGGGGCCAGTCCTAGCAACACGACTGTCCAGGAGAATGGAGATGTTGGCGATGATGAAGGAGATACTTCCGGTGATTCTGAGAATAGAGGTTCCTCTGTACCTTGCTATTGGTCCCAAAATAGGCTCAATCTAGGCTAGAAGGGGGGGGGGGTTGAATAGCCTAGTTATGTTTTTAGCAAAACTTTTCGTAAACACTTCTTAATGATTTCTTGAGAAGTTTAAATAGAAGTGTTTTTGCAGCGGAAACAAAGTAGATTCTGAACTATCAAGAGTGTTGTTTAGGTAGTGCAGAATCTGAAACAATTAAGCATAAGCAGCTAGTAATAAGAACAGTTCGAACAGCACGTAGGAATTTGAAGTGGTTCGTACTGTGAATAGTACTACATCCACTACCAAAGTGGTTAGCTTTGGATTTTAAAAGTGCACTTGTTTATCCACTAGGTTTATGATTTAGATCTCTAATGGATCGTGTACAAAATGAGTTTTTAACCAAGTGTATAAAGGTGAGAGAAACAATCAATGATTAATTGTTCTCTTCACGTGCGTAATTAAAGAACAGCTTTAAAGACAAACTAAATGAAGCTGAAAACGAATTTAAGATGGCAGATCTGCAGCTTCAGAAAGTTTGGTGAAGTGTTAGTCCTTGTCCTTTTGATCTCTTGAATGCTTGAGTGTTGAAGATGGAGCTTGATAGTTTTTAATGCGCAAGAGTTGTTCTTCAAATCTTCAAGACTTGAATAAATACGAGGAAGAGATCTTTGGACCGTTGGACAGAGACAGAGTGAACTGTGTCCAACGTTCTTTTGCATTGAATGCAATTCGGTGCTTTGGAAGATGTAATGCCACGCCATCGAGATGCAAGGTGCGTAAAGGACATTCCCAATTTGAGTAAAGTTTCAGATTGCGCTCGCGCTTGGAAAGTCTTCTTAGCCAAAACGGTAATGTCTTCGCCTTCGTGTTTCAGGAGACAACCGACATTGTCATCATGAAGAGTTGACTTCTTGAAAATGAAATCCGATGAAGACATAATGACTAGATATTTTTGAAAATATCTAAATAGGTGCACACGTGTCATATTTTGTGATTTGGCAAAATTTGATTTTCCGGTCTTTGAGCATACTTCAAAGTCTGCTGGTCATTCAAGGCTGCTGTAGAAGCTTTGCAAAACCGCGCTTAGACTAACACTTAAACAGTTCTAAACACTTTGATTCTAAGAAAGTTGCCACACTAATCGGTACGCAGACCTTTTAGCCACTGTACAATAGAATGAGAGGATGACTCAACCAAATCTAAAATTAGGAATCAACAATCTCCTCCTATTTGGTTGATGTCATCATCTCAGCTACTAGCAGACTTTGAATCATGCACTGAGATAATAACATGTCTTAAAGATTTTTATTAAGAGCAGACATGCCTCTCAAAGCAGAAGCCTTAGTAGAGAGATAACTACTAGACTAAGTATTTACAAGAGTAAAGCATTAAAATTAAGTACTAAGTAGAGCAGTGTTTAAATCTGTGGGATAAGCACACATGCAACATGTAAAGATTTAAACACGAAGTTTAAATAGAGCAGATAATATCAAGATAAAGCAATTTAAACTTGGAAGAAACTAAGTCATCTATGATTAAACACGCTGTTTAAACAGTAGAAGTTTTGGCAAAACAGCATAGTTTAAAAACAAAGATACAGAACTAAATACCAACAGATTCAGAATAGATTGGGCTGAGTGCGTCGTCATTCTAAGTAGTCTCCAACCTAGACTCGATTCGTCATTCAAAGTTCTGAGTCGGTTACGTTCTTCAATCGGGCTTGATTCAAAAAGTGAGTAGCTCTCCCTCCTCGATGGCACCAACCCTACTGTTGTTCACGCCAGTAGCCACTGCATCGCCTTGCTCGACAAGGCAAAGATCGCTTGAAATCAGCAACCTCCCGTCTACGAATAATTGCTCGTGTCATTCCGGTCTTGAGCTCATCGAAGAGGCACGAATCGATCTGGCGAGAGTGCAAACATCCCTATCGAGCGACTGCTGATCTTGAACCAGGAACCGGTGAGTAGTGAAAGCTTGAGCAGTGTCGTTCACCAGTTGATCAACAAGCTTGCCGATGTCAAAGATGGTGCCATGAGTAGCATTGAGGCCATAGCTGAGTACATCGATCTGCTGGGCCATAGATGAGACCGTCTTTGTTGAAAGCCGAGCGAAGTTTCGTTGTTTGCTCGAAGAAGATCCGGAAGAGGCGTGATCGCTTGTGTTATTTGGAAGGGAGAAAGGGTTGAGGTTTACGGAGAGATGGGTCTGAGAAGGGTTAGGAGCAGGGTGAGGAGAAGAAGATGAAGAAGCAGGGTGGTTATCAGCAGAGTTTGCAGGTGGAGGGGAAGAAGGTTTGGAATCAATTTCAATGTCAGTGGCTAGACTACTAACAGAGAAAGAAGAAGTAGAAGAGGAAGAAATGGCTTCTAAGAGGTAGGAGGGAAAAGGATAGTCGGGTAGAAGAATGAAGTTAGGAGGGGAAGTAGAGGGATAGAGAAGGTCTGAAATAGAAGAGACATCAAATAGAAAGGAATGGGTGGCAGAAGAGATGGAAGGAAAGAGAATTTGGTATAGGTCAGAAGAGATGGAGAATGGAATAATGTATTGAGAGATAGGAGGGAAGATTTCTAGTAGAAAGGCGGTTTGGTAGAGAAGAGTTGAAATGTGAGGGGCAAGAGGAGAGAAGTGTTTGGGCATAGAGAAGGAAGGAGAGGAGGAAGAGGGAGAAAAGTGTGTGAGAACTGGTACGATGGCTAGAGAGGATTCTGGATGAATGGTTGAGATAGGTTCGGGAGAAGATGGTGGAGAAGGGATAGTGTCGATGGGTTGAGAGGGTGGAGAAGATGATGTTGGAGCCACAGACTTCTTACGAAGTCTGCGTTTCTTCTTGGGAATAGGTGAAGAAGGCTCCTCCTCAACAACGGGGGTTGAAGAGGAGTAGGAGAGGAAGGAGGGTAGCGGCCGAAAGATAGGCCCTCCTCCCCAACAGCAGCAAGGGTTGTTGAAGAAGTGAGTGGAGGGGAGGAAGAGGATATAGGAGAAGTAGGTGGGATGAAAGGGATGAAAGGTTCGGAGGGTTCAATGAGTTTGGTTTTACGCTTGCGAGGGCGGAGGGGCACATCGGGATCAGATCCGCCTTCTTCTGAGCACGAGAGCGGAGCGAGCATGGAGCATGATCTTCTTTTTTCTTTTTAACTTGGGGGCCAAGAAGATTAGCAAGCGCGTGCTTGAAGAGGAAGCAACTTCTCCTCTTTTTTGGAGCCGGCTCCTCCTCAGCCGAAGAAGTCTTCTTCTTCTTCGAGGTCGTTGAGGAGCAGGTCTCGAAGCTTGAGCCGAGCCGGCAGCTTCCTTAGAGAGCTTCTTGCTCAGCTGCTTGGCCATTAAGGCATCCACTGTTGTTTCCGGATTGATCTTAATGATCTTTAGTGGAGGCGGGTTCAAAGTGTGGACGATGACCAGAGGGTGAAGACCTTGCTGAACTCTCTTCTCGTTCTTCAGCTTGAGGGTGTTAATGATGAAGGTGCTGGTAAACTAGATGGATTTATGAACTTTCTTCTTCTCAAAGGCAAAGATGTGGGTATGAAATTGCGTGATTGACCGAAGAAGAGTGTTGAGAAGACGAACAAATGGTCGCTTCTACTTGAGAGATTTCTTGACAGCATCAACAGCATCGCAAATCATCTCAAATAAGATCGTGCTTGAGTCGAAGGTTGAGGATGGCCACAAAGGACGTGTATTCCAGCTGTTCTAAAGTCATGATGTCATGGGTGCCATTCTTGAAGATCATACTTTTGTCGAAGAGATGGCTGAGGAAGTAGACGTCATCTTCAAATAAAGTCCTTTTCATCTTGGCAGCAGCGTCCTTTGGAGTGTGATCGATGTTTTATTTAATATTTTTCCTTGCAAGTGGACAAGACTATTATATAATAGTTTTGGGAAGCAAGGGTCGAACCACAGAGATTTGGATTTGATTATAGTAAATTTAACTAATCTAATAAAAAACAGTTATTAATAACTAATGGGGTTTTTGGTTTTTATAAATTAATTTAACTAGAAAGCAATAAAATAAACTAATTAACAAAGCATATAAATATGAGATAAGTCAAAGATTTGTAAATTGACTAGGAATTAGGATTCACTTGTATCTAATTTATTGTTTAATTCAAAATAATTATCATTCAATTTCTTAGGTTCGTTCACAAAAGATAGATATAGTCTGTTGAACAATTGGTTCAGCCTCCATCCCATAAAATTCATTCATTCTATATCCTAAGCACAAGAACATGTAATCTATCATCACACCTAGATTATGATCTATCATCACCTAGATCATGTATGAACTGATCTAACTTATCACTCTGCGTGCATCGATAGGTCAATTTATTGTGATGGTGAGCCGATTAATACGACATATGCACATTAATTATGAGTTATCCGCACCTCTAGGCCTTTATTATTTGCGATTACATTCATTTGTTCAAAACGAAATAATAGAGGGATTGATAATCACCACAATCAACAAGAATTAAATGAATAAGAATTAATATAAAGCAATAGATTTGATAGAATTCTTCCATTCCAGATTATGAAGTTAGCTCTCCATAATTGAAAATACAAAACACTTGAACCATTCTTGAATAATCTTTCTTCATGAAACAAATAAAAATATCTGAACTTACTCTCTTTTTTTCCCTAAAGGGATCTATTTATCCAATTAATCCTACATAAGGAGGAAAGAGATACATTATAATTAAAATACTAAAGGAGTTCAAATAGAATCAAAAATAGGACAATGGCCACTTCCTTTGAAAGTCACCGCTGAATTGGGATTTTGAAAAGCTGATTTTCAGCTTTTGCCTTTAAGTTTCAGAAATTGCACTTTGGTCCCCGAAGTCTTTAATTCAAAGATAAAGTGCTTATATTTTGCACAATTATTCCAAAAGTCCCTGAAACTATAAAACAACACTAAAAACACATATTAGAGAATAAAAACCTCGGAAATAACATAATTTAAGTCGGATTAATACCCAATAAGCATTATAAAATACGCCATCAAATACCCTCCAAACTTAAACTTTTGCTCAGTCCTCGAGTAAAATAAAACAAAATAAACACAAAACTAAACTAAACTAAATTACAAATAAAATATTTTTTTCTTTCACAAGTCAAAATATCGGCATGGTACCACATAATGCCTCAAGGAATGATAAATAACAAACACACAGCCACAAGTCTGGTTTCACCAATCATCATCAATATCACTTGTACATCTCCATGTGTGTGTGTGAACCATTAATTGACTATC